>JAJMEC010000040.1:0-170868 GCA_030573955.1 Yamadazyma triangularis | reverse complement strand
AGTGTTCTTTAGCCCAGTTAACTTTGTCAGCAACAGAACCACCGTTAACTTGGATTTCAGCTAAGTGAGCTTTCTTTTGAGCTAATGGGGTCTTTTTGATTTGAGTGTGAGCTAAAACTCTAACAACAGAAGCGTATTTGGTGATTCTAGCTAATTCTCTTTCAATTTGAGTAGAGTCTTTAGCGTATTTAGCAGAGTATTTGGTGAAGGCCTTCTTTTTAGATTTGTACCAGTTTTTGTAAAATCTTCTTCTAATTTCTTCACTCAAGTGTTCAGACCAAACAGTGGTTAAAGATCTTAAACCTCTTGGAGTTTCAACGTAACCAACAACACCAACAACAACTAATGGTGGAGTGTCAACAACGGTGGCGGCTTCAACAATTTCTCTCTTGTGCATCTTAGAACCTGGTCTTTCTAAGTCTCTGACAATAGTAGTCATACCGGCTTTGTAACCTAAGAAAGCAGTTAAGGAAACTGGTTTGGTTTTGTTATCCTTTGGGAATGATCTAACTCTACCTCTGACGGAGGCAGCTCTCTTTCTTGGTAAGAATCCTAAAGAACCGTGTCTTGGGGCTTCGTATTTTCTATGGGACATGATTAATTAATTAAAAAAAAAAAGTGGTAGTGAAAAATTTTTTTAAAAACTATTTTTCAATGATGAGAATAAAGAAAAAAAATTTTACTGGTGAGTGTCGTGTGCGAGCTGAAAAATTAAACAAAAAATCCATTCGCTCGAACGACGCATGCTGAAATTTACTGTACCGCAGTATATTCCATACTGAAAAATAATAGAATTTTCCAATGGCACTATAAGGGACAATACCCTTTTCTGGTTGTAAACGGGATTATTACAAATTTTACGTCATTGAGTTGCCTTGGTACCAAATGAGAGGCGGCCACAATAGAATGACTAAATTTTAGGTTATGATTTTTGTTTAGTTATTGTTATATAAAAATGTCTCTTGTTAAGTATCTGTGAGTTCTCTTTCGTCATTATTATTTTCTTGTTAATTAGTTTATGCATGCCCTAAGGTTGCATGGAGTATTAAAGCTGTTGTGGGCAATTGATATCGAGAAGCGCCTGTGAAAGAAAAAAAAAAAAAAAAAAAAAAAAAACTACTGGTTATGGAAATATACTAGATTTCTAAACTCTACAAATGTTTTTGACCTTGAAGACTGAATTGAGAATTAATTTTACATACTAAATAGTCTATTAACACCAAAGAAATGAATATTACACACTTATGTTCTTAATAAAATGTTTACCGAAAAAAAAAAGACTTGTTAAAATGACCTTAATTGTTTATCTCTTACTTTCTTTTAACGTGAATGATTTTTTTCAAAGCCAATCTAGCATCACTAGAATCTTCATTATTCAATCCTGAAGCTAATGACCCATCATTGTAGTTGAAAGCAGAGTAGTTTGGCTGTTGTGCCTGATTTTGGGACAATTGTTGAGACAACTGTTGTTGTGATGGTTGGAAAGATTGTTGTTGAAATTGATTTGGTGGTTGTGATTGTGGTGGTTGTTGTTGTTGATTCTGATGGTTTTGTTGCTGTTGTTGCATAGTCATCAAATCAGGCATATTAACCGAATTTTGGAATTGACCATTCATAAAGAATTCTTGATTAGTCATAAATTGGGAATTACTCTTCTTCAGTTGAGGAGAATTCAAAAATGAGTACATCATGGAATTGAATTGAGGTGTTAAATTGTAAGATAATGGAGTTAATCCAGTAGATGCCAACATATAATTATCTTTAACTTTTGGTGTTTGAGGAGGTTCAGCACCAAAATCAGAATTATATTTGACAGGAGCAGGACGTTCTTGTTGAGGTTGTTGAAATTGAGCAGAAGCTGGTTGCTTTGGAGTCTGTTGAGTCCCTTGTTGAGGATGAAGGGGAACATTCTTTTGAGCATGTGCCGGCACATAATCAAAATCCATGGAGTTGGAGTTTTCAAAATAATTATATTCTATACCTATGACTGAATTTGCATGTTGTAATTTTGGTTTTCTTTCTGATTGATGTTGAAAAGATTGAGATTGAGGGGGTTGTTCATGTTGATGAATAGGCAGTGGCAGATGTGGTTCCAGGTGTGGCTCCAGGTGTGGCTCCAGGTGTGGTTCCAGGTGCAGATCAGATTGATGAGCTGGATGTTGATTCTGGTTTGATAATACTGCTTTACCATTATCATCAACCATCAATTTCAAATTGAAATCATTAGAACTATAATCTTGGATAGAACTCGAAGAATGATGACGAGGTTCTTGGACCTGTTCTTGACCTTTAATCAAAACAGGAGGTAATAAATCTCTAGCTCTCTTACTATCAGCCTTAATTGTAGGAGGAGGAGAATTATAAACGTTATTATTATTGGTAATCATAGAAATATTGTCCAATGTCTTGGTATTAATATAATCATTAATAGGAGAATTGTCATTAGAATCGGCATTAGAAACAGAATTGGTGACAGAATTACTTGAATTCTTTCTCTTCTTATAAGGACTAATTGGATCGAGCGACACTGAACTCTTCTTTCTTTTTTTCATCTTTGAATGAGGTGAAACTCTCATAGTTGGTGTGAAAATATCAGGAATCCCTCTTCTAATCATTTGATTAGAATTATTTTCAGCATCAGGACTATTGGATAATGGTGAAGTATTCACATTAATATTCAAAGTGGTTGTGATTTTATTGGAGAAATTGTTAGCCTTAGGAGGTCTACCTCTTTTTCTTTTTGGGGTAGTCAAACTTTCTGGTGACATCAAGTTCGGGGATGATAAAAGGTTTAATGTTTGAACAGGATTCATCAACGTGTTAGCGACCATAAATGATATAAACTAATAGAAAACTTTTTTTAATAAAAAAAACTTGCTTAAGTTCTGATAATTTTTTTATTTAATCTTTTTACTTTTTTTTAAAAAAAAAAAAGTTTTCGGTATCCTTTTTAAATGCCTTGCAATGGATAACCTTTTTAAAGCTTCAAGTCAATGACTGTATGAAGTGACAATGCCCAAGTTATAAAAATGCTGGTGGGCTAATTAGACGAAATGTGAATTCTCTCTTTTTTTTTCGAAAGGAATGTTACGAAAAAAAAATTCGGGAAGTGCACGTATATGAAATTTGATAAGCAGTATAGAACTTACAAATGAACGATAGTTAATGAATGAAATAATACAAGTATATAGTTAAATATTCTTGTAAAGAAGATAATGCTTTAGTATAAACCTTTTTTATTGTTTTATAATGATTTTTTTTTTTTTGTTTTAGTTTATTTATTTCAAGTGCAAAAATATATGACAAAAAGGAAAAAATTATTAGAAGGGAAAAATAGAAATCCAGGATATTATATTCTTTTATATTCGTAGGTACTTCGATCCGGGACTATTAAAGACGCATATACACATAAACTCTATATTTAAACCTTTAAACTATGTAACGACATTCTGCAAGTTAAGGCTCTTTATTATCAAGAGACATTTAAAAAAAAAAAAAACCTATTTACGCGTGTAATCATTTCCCAATTGGGTTAAATTGAGAGGGAAACATTAGCCAGGGTCAAGCAAAGAACAATGCTGCAGACAATCATTGGTGCCAATTGAGATAATCATGGATATGAACAAGTGGAATCAATTCGAATTGGGTAAGTGAGAACAAAAAAGCAAGAAGTTGGTGAACACTCAACCGATTTTAGACAAAGACCATTTCAATATGCCAGATTAGGTGTTGAAATTCAGGTTTAATGATGGTCGACATTTGAGGTACCGACTTCAACAACTAAGGAGAACAAATCGAACATTAATGAAGATTCTTTAACTATATTGTTCAATTGTAGGGTAGAGGGGTGGATAACGATTTTCTATAGACCCCAATGTTACATATTCAGCCATGCATGATAAAATCCAATTCCTTCTTCGTAATACTTGCTTCGGTAGATTTGCTGCACTTATATTAACCGGTTAACTTCATTTTAACCCCTTTATTTCTTTACTTACTTTGGTAAGATAGAGATTAAGTTTCGATTAGAGGTTTTTTTTTTAAAAAAAAAAAAAAAAAAAAATATTTCCTATTCCTATTTAAGTATAGTAGTTATACTAAGAACAGACTAAATTGAGACCCAGATTTCGGGCTCCTGACATCGGATTTTAAAGAGTCTCGCCTCTGATTTCTTCCATTGTTCTGGTTGTAAATTGCCTTAACTATTGTAAAAAATGAAGTAAGAAAATTAAGACAAACCGAAGGATGCAATTCGGTAAACATATCTTTTCTTGCAGTGATTTTCCTATTGTTTGAGTTGTTATTAATAAACTATATTAAGGATAAGGTGTTCAAACCTCGTTAACCCTTCGTTAAAAGTTAATGATTTAGTTTATTGCTAGATTGATTTAACCAAATAAGGAAAATGTCTTTTTTTTTTTCTTGAACCGTTTTATTCTTTCCAAAGTTATGTTTTATTCTAGCCGATTGTCACCCCTAAATGCCTTATTGCTCTCTTATTATAGGCTACCGTTAAACTGCATCCTTCCTCTTCGAAGAGAAGTCGCTAAACATATAAAACTACGAGTTAGAGAAATACTTAATAGATTTATTTTACCCTTTTTAGAATTCGAAACATGCTGTAGGGGTTTTTCTTTTTTTTTTTTTTTTTTCCTTTATTCTATAATTTGTCCGATATTTTTCAACATAGTAATGGTAAAGATCATCTTTAGATCTAGCCGCCAGATTTCCAACCCTAAAGCCTAATTGCTTTATTATTTGGCAATATTTTTTAGGACTTAATGAATAAATGCGATCTAAGGATTTACAATCTATACTAAATTGCCCTGTGAATTATGTAACCCTTACTTAGTGGGCTGGGTTTTAAGGTGGAGGAATGGGTTTTTCCCCCAGTTTGTTAGGATACCCTTTCCTCTAGTACAAATCTTTTTTTTTTTTTTTTTTTTTTTTTTTTTTTTTTTTTTTTTTTTTTTTCCCTTTTCTTACCCTTTTTGTTCGATCTTTCTTTTTTTTTTTCTATGTCCTGTACGACATTTTCAATATTAAATTTCACTTGTATTCCTGTCAACCAATTCCGCTTTCATGTGGACAATTTGCGCTAAACGCATGCTGGTTAACTAAAAGTTGCTATGTTTCATTGACAACTATATAGGGGTATTAAATTAAAATTAATTAATCATCACAGCCAATGATCTTTATTTTAAGGGGGCAATTCTTATAATGGTCTTCGATAACCTCTAGCGAAAGTTTGTATTAGCTTGGTTTGGTTTCAAGGGAGAATTCCTCTCGTATTTCCGAATTGGGTTAAATCACTTTTCCTGCATTCACGAAGTTGATTGAGATTTAAAGAAAATCACGTGTCTAGATCATAAATCCCTCTGACTCTTTGTCTCTCGCGTTGATTTTTGATCAAGAGTCAAAGAGTCAAGAGTCAAGAGTCAGACTGAATTTCGGTCGTGCGCGCGACTCGTTTCCCTCGTTCCTCATCGTTATACTCGTTTCCGAAACGTTGTTGCGAAAAGATACTATGACGCTTAATCCAATAACTCAACACAAACAGTTCAATGGAACCTTAGGTGTTCTTTGTATTACCATAGGGTTGTCTGTGTTAATTGCTGGTCTCGGATTGATTCTCACTGGGGATTATGTTTTCCAAGGTAATCATATTTCTTGGGAAAGTATTACCAAAGTGTTAGATCAAGGTTTAATCAAATTAGTATTTGATAAACAATGTTGGATAGTTTATTTGAGTTGGTTTTTCGGAGTGATATTTGTTGATTTAATTACTCCGGGAACAATTCACCAAGGAGTCAAGTTGAGAGATGGTAGTCATTTAGACTATAAGATCAATGGGGTTAATTTTATGGCCATTTTGTTGACAGTATTATTGGGGAGATTGTTTTATTTGAACGGTTATTTACCGGAATTGGCATTTCTTTATGATCATATGTTACAATTGTCTTTAATAACTATTGTGTTTTCATTTGTCATGTCTACTTTCCTTTATTTATTTTCCTTTGTTCCTCTTCAAAAGCCTAATGGTGTAGGTACTCATGAAAGGATTTTAGCTGAACATGGTAATACTGGTAATTGGATTTATGATTGGTTTATTGGTAGAGAATTAAATCCTAGAATTGGTCCTGTGGATTTAAAGTATGTTTGTGAATTGAAACCTGGTTTACCCTTATGGTTACTTATTAATTTGTCATGTTGTCATCATCAATATCATCAAACGGCTAAAGTTTATGATTCTCTTATTGTGGTTACCTTTTTACAGGCATTGTACATTTTGGATGGAGTACTTAATGAATCAGGTCTCTTGACCATGATGGATATTGTTACTGATGGATTTGGATTCATGTTATGTTTTGGTGATTTATCTTTAGTTCCTTGGACCTACTCTATACAAGCTAGATATTTAAGTCAAAACTATGTTGAATTGGGAATAATTCCTAGTATTTTAGTGGTTACATTATCATTATTGGGTTTTTATATATTCCGTGCTTCTAATCAACAAAAATCTGATTTTAAAGCAGGGAAATTAAATCATTTAAAATCAATTCAAACTCCTACTGGATCTAAATTATTAATTGAAGGATGGTGGGGATTATCACAACATATTAATTATTTAGGGGATTGGTTTATTGGATTAAGTTGGTGTTTATCTACAGGTTTCAATACTCCTTTGACTTATTTTTATGCAGCTTATTTTGGGGCCTTATTAATCCATCGTCAAGCTAGAGATGAAGAAAAATGTCAAGCTAAATATGGTAAAACTTGGGACGAATATACCACTAAAGTCCCTTATAAAATCATTCCTTATGTTTATTAAAACATATATATAGTTAGATAAGAACTAAATTTATTCTGTCTTTTTATCGTGATCAACTTGCTTGTCAAAAGATTTGTAACTAATTTGTATAGTGGTCATCCAAGTTAATGCCATATATAAAATGAATAATAAGAAAAATGACACAATTAACCCCATGAAAATTCCTGAAGAGAAAAATTGATAGGTAGTGAATAAACTTGAATTACTTGGTGTGTCTTCATCGTCATTATCACCATCATCCAAAATAGTGGCCTCACCATCTTCTTCAGCTGCTAAAGATTTGGCCTTATCAAAAGCTTCAACAACATCTTCATCGTCACCATTTTCCTTTTTAAAGTTAATTTTTGGCCCATGATCAAACGAAGGAATTCCAAAGATCATAACATTCTTACCATTTTCAGCATTCACCAAATTTTCAACCAGATATTCGTTATCATACATAACGTCCACTGGAAGTTCATTGCAAACAAGAAACATTTGGATTAATTCGGCCATAGAATTATATTGAACATGTTTTACAAATGTACCTCCCATCTTTCCATCATAGTCATCAGCAAAGTATTTAACTTTAAATACTCTCATATCATCTGAACAAAGCTGTCCAAGTTGTTGCTTTAAGTCCTTACTGGTCATAGCATAATCAAGATCAATCTTCTTCGTGGAGAAAAATGGTGCTGTATCAGCAAATTGCAGCAGTACTACAATTGGTGCTAATAACAATGCACTTATGATCGTCAGAATCTTCATGGTTTCCAGTATCAAAACAGTTTCGTTTAGGGGAGAATGAAATGGTCTTTTTTTCTATGGATTTTGGCGTTTTCTAGCGCGCGGTTTTTTGTGTAATTATATTGTCCAATTCTTTGATAATAGCTTTTTCATTGTATAAAACCGTACTAAAAAAATGGCACCTGATGTCCCAAAGTATGTATGAAATATCATAAAAACCATTTCAATGTGATTTCTAACATTTATAGAACTGTAGTGAACAAGCTAGTGTTTTTCACAGCAGCTATGATTATAATGCCATTAACCACGTTCTTCTTTGTTCAGTACTTATCTAGTAATAATTCAATACTTAGTGGTGGTTTGGCAGCTTTAGTTGCTAATATTGTATTGATAGGATATGTTGTGGCAGCATATGTTGAAGAGATTCCTTCGAAGGAACAAAAGAAAGAACAGTAGAGGTGTTATTGTATTTATAGTAATTTAGTATAATAAGATTTTGTGACACAAGGGTAATTGATTTTGTTGTTTTTGTTGTTTTTGTTGTTTTACTGTTGTCTATTTTATGACTGTTTTCATATTTGATTTTTTCTGTTTTTATTCTGTTTTCAATCTCTGCTTCAATCTCTGCTTCTTCATTCGTTATGTCTTTATACCCTCTGGTTATCATAAATGGTTTCTCTCAGTGCGACCTTCTTCTTAAACTATGGTTCATCAACTTTCTCTTGTAGCTACTATACCCCATAGTAGTTATATTCAGACTATATCCACATTACAGGCATTTACTGGGTTACTATCTCCTCAGCAAATTTCAATTTATACTTTATTAGCAAAACCTCATAATGTTTTTAAACCAAAATATGATCCTGGTAAAGTCAATCAGATTGAACAATACTATATGAAATGTATTACTACTTGGGATGATGAAAATGATGAAAATTTTGATATGAATGAACCCATAATAAGAGCAAATGGTGATAAACTAATGGCCAATAAATTGTTTAATGATAATGTTCCTATGGATAAAATTTGGACTTTACAAATTGCTGATATTCCTATAGCTGGTCAAAAACAAGTAGTATCAGCACAAACCATTTATGAAAGTACTTTAGTTCATCATCATACTAAAGTCAAGCACAGTACAGGAGTCAAGTCGGAACTGACTGATTTCAATGACCAATCTGATTCTAAGAATGATGGTTCTGATGATAAATCTAATAATGATGCTAAAACTAATAATGACGTTAAATCTGAAGTTGAACAAGACCCCGTAAAATCTGAAGATGTTGAAATGTTAGATGTTGAAGAAATTGAAACCAAGCCTGAAACTAATTCTGAAGCTAAGCCTGAAACTAATTCTGAGGCTAAGTCTGAAACTGAACCTGAAACTAAACCCGAAACTAAACCCGAAGTTAAACCTACGCCTAGGAGACTGTCGATTATAGAAGTAGAAAAAAGTAGAGATTCATTTCTACAATTTCTTGAAGATTTAGGCTACAACGTCATTAATCAATATTGGATTAAAGGAGTTCGTTTTTTCCATGGTGATATAGTCATTGAAATATTTAAAGTATTTATAAGAGATGATCAATTACCATCAGATGATAGAATTCCATTAAAATTGTTGGATGAATCAAATACTTTCCAAATTAAAGCATTTATAAACATTCCTAGATCTACCGATGTAGAATTGATAAATCAAGGAATAAAACAATTAACACAATTACAAGAATACTTAAAAAAGTTGATTCAGTTACAAATGCCCGATAGAATATATATGGATTCTAGAGTAGGGAGACAACATTAGGATTTATTTTTTTATAGTAATATACTTTCCAGTAAAATCTATCTTGTTAGACTCTTGATGAACTTCTCCCTTTTCAGAATCCACCTCTTTAGGTAAATTCTCTATGGATTCCATCAACTGGGTTAACGTTATTGGTTTAGGTTCATTATCTGATTCCATAAGTCTAAACATAACATTATTATTCTGTTTATTTTGGGCATCTTCATTATCAGAATAAAGAGCCTTAATAAATGACATTTGAGACTTTAATGACTTTATGGCTCCTTCAGTATCTGTAATCTCTAATCCGGATAATTTTCCCATATGTTTTACTAAATCTGCTGTTATCTCTGGTTCATCTATATCATTATTAATTATATCGTTAAAGCTCCAAGTAGGCTTTGATAAAAACTGCCTTAGTTCCTCTTTATTATGTATGGTTTTCCCTATAGTAGAAGCCACTTTACCGGTGGATTTACACCTTATGAATGATAACATAGTAATAGTGAATTCAAGTTTAACTCCATCGCGAAACTTCAAATAGTGATAGAGATAGAACTGGGTGCAAATACTCGTGATATACCTTAATTATATACAAATTTTATATGATTTACTTATCTAAATTTTTCAATTCTTGTTTGGTTTTGTTCAACTTTTTCTTCTTTTTAGCTAAATTATCAGATCTAGCTTCTTTTTGTTGAATACCGTATTGCATCTTATTGTATAACTTACGTTGTTTATTGGTCATCATGATCTTCTTTAATTCCTTTTCTTCATCTTCATGAGTTCTCTTCTTACCCTTCTTTGGTTTTTCGGATTTCTTGACTTCAGAGTATTTTATACCTGCAGCTTCTTGTTCCAATTCTTTTTGAGCTTGAAGGTCTTCATCAAGTTCTTCTTCTTCTTCCTCTTGATCTTCTTTTGCTTCTTCATCTCCTTCTTCTTCCTCTTCTTCTTCTTCTTCTTCCTCTTCTTCCTCTTCATCTTCCTCTTCATCTTGTGCTTGCTCTTGTCCTTCTTGCTTATCTTTAGCTTCAGGTACATATCCACCAGCATCTCCCCATGGTGATAAATGAGGTGGTAAGATTTCTCCAGGTGCATAACTATTAACAGGGAGTAATTCACCCTTGTTTATACAATCAAATACCCATTGAGGTTGGATATAAGTTCTTCCTGCAACTTTAGATACAATCTTTGGTCTATCAATAATTTGATGAGTTATATTAGACAAATCAAGTTTATCAAAAGCCTTTGGATCATTTAATTTCAATTCATCTAATGCAATTTCTGAAATGATTCTTCCACCAGATGATAATATACAAAATTCCAAAATATCCAAAGGTACTTCACGGCCAACGTAAAACACAAACTTTGAGAATAAAATAGATACAGGAGAGGCGAATTTTGATGGTTGTTCTAAAACATCACCAGTTTCCTTATTGGTTGAAGCAAATTCATCTAATTCAATATTTTCAACGTCATCATTATTATTGGATTCTTCAGTGTTATGTTGTTTATCAGCTTCTAAAGCTTTAGATAAAGATTTTTCACTCAATTCTTTACCTTCACTTTTATCATCAGAATCACCTTGATTTGGTTTTTCCTTAGGTAATAAAGAAGCATTACCATCTTTAGTTTGCAATATATATGCTGATAAACCTCCAATACCTTTCAATTTTTCAGTATCAATGGTTGGAGGATAAATTAAATTAGCTCCCTTATACAATCTGAATAAAACAAAATGCAATAAAGTTGAATAAAATTCTAAAAATGTCAACATAATTCTAAAGTCAACATCTGATGGGATCATAGTAGGGAACTTAAATGGTACCAACCATCTTATTTCTTGACCTTTAACATTTGCTTCATAGTAAACCCCTTTAATAGAGACAAACACTTTTTTAATAAGCCTTTCTTTTGCAATAAAGGCTAACCATTGATTAGTCAATTTTTCAGCCTCTTTAGTAACTCTAAAACTAACTTTATCAGTAGCTGGCATATTAGCAAACAAAAACAACATATTTAAAGGATCATCAAGATCTCTTAAAGCATCAAGAAACGTAGGATATCTTTCCTTGATAACATGTTCCAAACTGTATTTAGGTCTATTTGACTCTAATTTCTCAGCATCGGCAACTTCACCTCTACCTAAAGCCCGAGTCAATTTTTTAGCAAAAGTTTTGTGTTCTCTAAACTTCTGTAATACTGGCTCATGCATTAAATATTGAATATCTTTACTATAATAAAATGTAACTGGAGCTGTAGATCCTTTATTGGCCTTCTTCTTGTTTCTAGGTTCACGAGGATAAATTCCTTTAAAGATACATAATCTACGGAAATCTGCTAACGAAACTTGAAGCTTATTAACCGCTTGAGTTCTGGTAATGAAATTCTTAGCATTACCAGATGTTCCTTTCTTTTTCACACTCATGATGGATTAATAACCGTTATTGGGTAATATAAAAAAAAAAATTACTGAGTTTTGCGATGAGATGAAGTAGAAAAAATTGTACACTGTGTCATGTGCAGGATCTCAATCCGATTTTGCAACCTCAAGAAGAATCAAGATTTGTATTGTTTTACATACTTTAGGTAAAGCTTGTTTGATTTATGTTTGTTATGTTTGTGTTATTGAGTTTTTATTATTGAAGTTGTATTAATTTTGGATTAGTTTCTTTTCTTTTTTTTTTTTTTTTTTTTTTTTTTTTTTTTTTTTTTTTTTTTTTTTTTTTTTTTTTTTTTTTTTTTTTTTTTTTTTTTTTTTTTTTTTTTTTTTTTTTTTTTTTTTTTTTTTTTTTTTTTTTTTTTTTTTTTTTTTTTTTTTTTTTTTTTTTTTTTTTTTTTTCTATCAAAATCACTGTTCATTCTGGATCTTTTTAAACTCCCGATTCATTATCAATGTAACAATCCACATTTCATTAAATTTACTAATGAAATTAATCAATTGGGTATCTTTATAGTTCCAAAGTTCAACATCTCTGTGAAGATGCCAAGTTTTCACCGGCACAAAGAAAATAGGCTTAAAGTTCATAGCTATTGCGTAGCTTATTTCTTTTATATTAGTCAATGGGATATCCAAAAGACTACTAGGGTTAAAAAAATCATTTATTTCCATTACCACATGTCTAATATGTTTGATAATAACCCCATAAATGTCATTTTGAATTTTTTCTGATTTTTTTAATTCCAATATAAACATCAACTCTGTATCATCAAACACAATATCTTCACTTATAATAAGATATGTTAAAATTGTGGAAGAATAAACATGATTACTGTTAACTCCAGTATTAAAGTACTCTTCAATAGTTTCTTTAAGGTAAATATCTTCATTAAGTAGTTTTAATTCAAAAGGATCCATACTCAATAATATAATATTCACTATTAGTATTTTTTTTTTTTTTTTGGCTGCAACTTTTTGCGAATACCACAATATGGGAACTACAATCACAACAGAACCTCTACAGAGATCACCTTATTTTCTGTACCTGACAATTCACCATTATTTCCCTTTAGCTTCACAGGAGCAACTTAATACAGAAATAACGAAAATCAATATTGAGAGATCTTTAAAGTCGGATAGTTGGTTTTACAGGACTATAAATACTAGAACAATACAGACTGATATTATCTTTCAAACAATTTTATTTAAAAGACAATTATTGGAAGATTTGAAGTCTGCATGTATTCTGTTTGATGATTATAGAAAAGGATTAACCAAAGAAATTTCTATTGAGGAAAGTTTGGCTAGATTCTGTTTGATAGGTCAACATATTCATGAGTGTGATTTCCAGGATTATCTCCTGAACACATTAACTACAGTCTCTCAATATATGGATGAGCCACTCCCACTATTATATCAACACTATAAAGCTGATGATAATATTAAACATCAATTTACCAACAACATAAACAAGTTTAAGCTGAACCTTAAAGATGCTATCAAGGAAGGTAATAGAATCGATTGTAGAATGAGTTATGATACTATTTTTAGAGATGATAAATAGAATGAATAGTTAATGTAGTTTCGGCTGTGTTTTTAATATAACATAAAAGATATAATACAGATATCATGCACATCTACATATCTAATAAAATCCAATACAAATCTAATACAAACACAAATCAAACTAGATAATATCGGTAATGCCACGCATGACGAGAAACGTTTTCTACTATAACCTCATTTCAACTCATCAGAGCTGATCATGTCTTTTCAAGATGTGTTACGAAGAGGAGATGATTTTCTTGAACAATATCCAAGAACATCTCCATTATGGAATTTAGCGTCTCATGCCACTTGTTTTGGGATGATTCTTCAATCCAAGATCATCTTGAATGTATTATATAAACCTCATCTTCATGATGTCGAAAAACTTGATAAGGCCTTAGTAAAAGCCAGAGCTGAAGATAGAGGAATATTGACAGTTATGAATCATATGTCTGTAGTAGACGACCCCACATTTTATGCTGCTTTACCATGGAAGTATCATTTTGATATTGATAATATTAGATGGTCTTTTGGTGCTGATAACATCTGTTTTTCCAATACGGCATTATCCTGGTTTTTCAATTTGGGGAAAACTTTAGGTACCAAAAGGTTTGGTGGTGGTATTTTCCAAGGATCTTTAGATGCAGCTATAAGGATTTTAAGTCCCGACGGAACTTTGGATCTTGAATATACTCCACTGGTTAAAGAAGAACAGAAACCAATGATATTACAAGAAGTTAATAATTTGAATGCTACTGAAAAAGCTAAAGATAAAGTAAATTTCTTAAAACCTAATGAAACGGCTACAAATGTTATAATGTCAAAATCTCCATTTATAAGAACCAAAACATCTTGGTTTCATGTATTCCCAGAAGGATTTGTATTACAATTAGAACCTCCTCATAATAATTCTATGCGATACTTTAAATGGGGGATTTCAAGATTGATATTGGAAAGTACCCGAGCTCCTGTTGTTATTCCAATTTATAGTTTTGGGTTTGAAAAAGTTGCTCCTGAAGATACTGCTGAAGAAGGAATCAACCGATTTTTACCTAATAATATCGGTGCTGAAATTCATATATGTGTTGGAGATCCTATTCCTGATGAAACCCTTGAAAATTATCGTCAACAATGGAGAAAGTTATGTACCAAATATATTGATAAGAAAAACCCCCATGATTTATCACCAGAATTGAAAACTGGTAAAAAAGCTGAAAAACTACGTTCAGATTTGGCTGCTGAAGTTAGACAATCAGTATTGAATATCAGATCAGGGTTAGGAATGTTTAATCCTGAAGATCCCAGGTTTAAAAATCCAGAGTTTTGGAAAGAATTCACCAATACTGAAGGATTTTCAGCTCCTGATGTTAAATTCATAGGTAAGAATTGGGCTATTAGACGATTCCAAAAACATTTACCAGAGTACAAGGACAGTTCAGATGACAAGCCTAATTAGTAAAGCATTGGCTATTCTTCTTGTATATATAGTTTTGTCACATTTTATGTATCTTGTATTTTTATCTATTTATACAGAATTTTGATAATACATTTCTCTTTTCTTAAGGATAAGCTAATGCCATTTTCTGGCCTCCATTCCTTCAGGAGGAGATGTTTCAAACTCTTTTTCTTTAGCTTCTTCCCAGTTAGTAGTTAATACAGTTCCATTTGATTGTACATAGGATTTCATCATAGCTCTTTTAGTTTCATCATCAGCATCTTTGAATAACTTAGCAAAGAAATCATTCTCTGATTGATTTTGTTCTTCCTGATCTTGATTATCATCTATATCCAACTTATCCCAGTTGATTGCCTTTTTAGATGAAGAAGGGTAAGATAAAGGTTTATCACTTTTATCGTCGGGTTTATTACGGATGATTTCTTCTTGATCATCACTTCTTTCTAATGTGGGCCATCTAAAAGCTTGCTTTTTGACCAAATATATTTCAATTTTGGTACCAAAGATCCTGTGACTTGATTTTGTACTATCGATTTCATCGTATAATGGCTCGAGAGTATAGTTATATTCAGCATTAGGCCCATTGGGGAAAGTAACATTTAATGACTTCTTGGTGAAGTCAATGTTGAATGTATCAGGATTGACATTTTTGGCGTAAATAGTGAGGGTGACTTCTTCGTTGCTTTGATACCATTCATCCTTAATCTTTTGTTTAATGGGTGCTTGTTTGTTAATAGTGTTTATATCAGTTGAACTAGCTGGTGTATCGTTTACAACTGTTTGATTATGCTTAGGAGTAATATCTTCCTTACTTTGGTTATTTTCCTTACTTTGGTTATTTTCCTTACTTTGGTGATTTTCCTTACTTTGGTTATTTTCTTCTTTCTGTTCCTTTTCTTCTTTTTCATCTCCAGTTTTCTTCAAATCCAATTCACATTTAGACAACCATGTACCTAATGCTGGATCACTGCAATCATATTCCTTAGCTCTTTCAAAATTCTTTAATGCCATCTTATAGTCTTTTTCACTATAAAAAACCAACCCTAATCGATAATAACATTCACCAATATCCTTTCTTTTCCCCCTGTCTTCAGCAATGCTAAAAGCTTCACTAATGTCACTTTTGGCTCGATCATAATTCTTTAATCTCTGATATGCAATGGATCTTTTCAAATATGGTTGAAATGCCTTTGGATTTTCTTTAATACATTTAGAAAACAATGATATCGATTCAAGATAATCTCTATCTTGAAGAGCGATCTCTCCTTTCTTTATAAGTTGTTCAATTGCCATTGATGATAAGTAGTTAAAATGGATGCGACTAAATGATAGATTTCGCAGTCTAAAGATCCAGAACCTTCTTAGTGAAGAGGAGATGACTGAGGAACGTTGACAATGTTTATGAATTAGAAGTTAGAGATTATAAATTACAAAAAACAATTTCTAGAATAATGATAATGATAATGATAATAAAAAAATTACTAATATACATTCTTACAAAAAAGTTAATGGGTTGATAAATACCTGCATAAATGCTAATTCTATTACTTGGTTTCTCCTGATTGAACAAGATCTAAAAACTTTTCTTTAGACATTTCATTGAAAAGTTCTTGCTTTTTGGTTTGTCCTGCCTGTTCTTTATTGATAGACTGATTAGTTCTAACTTGTGTAGACAACACAGCATTGAATAACCTCACTACCCCCTTTTGAGCAGTTTTCTTCAATTTTCTTTCATGATCAATGATTCGTCTAACTTTTTCTGGTTCTTCTGATGATGGTAATAAGTTTTTGATTCTATGCTTGTCTTGAAGTTGTTTCTTTTCTGCCAAAATGGCTCTTTTAGCTTTGGCTTCTAATTTATCCGATTCCAATTGTTTCATAGGAGTTTTATTTCTAGCCATAATAGGTGCATCTCTATCGTAGGCCTTTAATCTTGACCCAATAATGTTTTCAAATGCACTGGCGAATGATTCTGATCCATCATCTTGTTTCTTTTTCTTTTTCTTTGGTAATTCGGCTTTGATATCTTCATCATCATCTTCCTCATCATCATCATCATCATCTTCCTCATCTTCTTCGTCACTTACTTCGACATCCCCTTCAAGATCACTGTCTTCTTCGACACTATCATCAGCATCATCAGCATCTTCTTTTTCTTCCAGATTGGACTCACTGACTTCATTACTTTCTACCTCATCACTCTTTACCTCATCGCTATCTTCCTCTTCCTCATTACTATGTTTCTTAACCTTTTTGCTATCTTTTTTTCCTTCTTTTTCCTTCTTATTCTTAGCCACTACTTCTTTCTCTCCCTGACCTCTTTTTCTTTTTCCTATCTCAACTTTAACGCTTGCCTTTGCCATAGTTACTCAAAAAGTGTTAAACTATTAAAAAAAAAAAATCATTCTGATGAGATCGCGATATTGTTATATAGAGGAACAGTTTTGTTTATTTTATTTACTTTTACAATCATTATTTGTCTACATCGTTGATGAATACACCCAGAAAGTCCTTAGAGGAACCTTCGGGGGATGTTACACAATCTCCTCCTATAATGGGGAGTGTATCTAGTAACAAACTCAACCAAATTGATGTTCCATCTCCTTATAAGAAGCGTAAACTTAACTTTGAAGATAAAGAACCAAATAATGATATGAGACCCAAAAGTAGTGCCAGAGAGTTTAGAAGCTATATTCCAGGATCTCATAGTAAGATAGAGGAATTGAATAGTTTAAGACGTTCTGGTGATAAAAAAGAGTGGCAAGTTAATGATATCAATACTAATATTATGACCTTAAAGACGCAAAAGTACAATGTGGAGTTTGAAAATTATCGACTTGATGATGAATTTTTAAAACTAAATGATGAATTGAAGATTATAGTCGATCAAATAGATGAACTAAAGCATCATGAACATCAATCGTTACAAGAATTAGATACCAATTTTGAAATATCTACTAAAGAATTGAAACTTAAACATGATATTAAACTTCAACATGAAAAAGAAGTTGTTACCAAGGAAGTTGAAACATTAATTGGTGATATTCAATCCAAACATATAAGAGAAAAGGAACTTTTAGAGGTGAATTGTAATGAATTAAATACACTGATAAAAAACCAGGCTCAGGACTTGAATGATTCCTTGGATAAATTGAAACAAGAACACAACAAAAAATTAGCTGACCTCGAAAATAATATTGATCAAACTTTAAATAATTTGGAAAATGAATTAAAGATTATGGAATCCGATAAAGTGTCCAAAACAAAAAAGTATGATGAATTGAATAATACCATTCTAGTTCCTTTGAAAAACGAAAATTCCAATTTAACTGAAACTTTTAATGACTTACAAACAAGGTATAAAAATAAACAACAAGAAATCAATGAATTAAGAACAACTGTTCTGGAAATAGAGCTAAAAACTAGTAATTCCCATCAGGAATTAACTACCACAAAGAATGATATTGTCATGAAAGAACAGAAAATTATTGAAATGAAAGAGGTGCTAATAAATCTGGAACAACAAAGGCGTTCCCTTCATAATCGACTCCAAGAACTCAAAGGTAATATTCGGGTTTATTGTAGGGTAAGACCTCCTTCAGATCTGGAATGTTTGACTTTAATTGATTATCCTGAAGAAATGACATTTAATGCTAGTCAACAACTTACTATTCATAAAGAATCTGAAAACAATACCGCATATGGTCAATCGTCATATTCTTTACAAAACAAAAATGCATATACTTTTAACTTTGATAAAGTATTTTCTCCTAATGATAAAAATGAACAAGTGTTTGATGAATTATCACAATTAATTCAATCCAGTTTAGATGGTTATAATGTCTGTGTATTTGCTTATGGACAAACAGGTTCAGGGAAAACATGGACTATGGCTCATTCTGATGATGGTATGATTCCCTTGTCTATAAATAAAATCTTTAATGATATTGAAAGTTTAAAAGCTCATGGTTGGGAATATAAAGTTGAAGGACAATTCTTAGAAATTTATAATGAAACCATTATCGATTTACTTTCTTCAAAACCTTCACCTGATGTCAAATATGAAATTAAACATGATGATATTAACAATAGAACAAGCGTTTCTAATTTAAAATCCATAATATTGAAATCTGCATCTGAAGCTATTACATTATTTGATAAAGCATCAAGAAATAGATCTACAGCATCCACCAAATCTAATGAAAGATCATCTAGATCTCATTCAATCTTCATACTCAGCATTAAAGGGCATAATAATAAAAATGGGTCTAATATTGAAGGTTGTTTAAATCTAGTAGATTTGGCAGGGTCTGAAAGATTAAATTCATCACAAGCTAAAGGTGATAGGTTAAAAGAAACTCAACATATAAATAAATCATTATCAAGTCTCGGTGATGTGATTTATTCTCTTAGTCAGGTATCTAAATCAGGAAAGAATTCTTATCAACATATTCCTTACAGAAATTCTAAACTTACTTACCTTCTAAAGAATAGTTTAGGTGGTGATGCAAAAACATTGATGTTTGTTAATATTTCTCCTTTACTTGCAAACTTTAGTGAATCATTAAACTCATTGAGATTTGCTTCTAAAGTTGGTAATACTAAACAAGGATTACAAACTAGAAAATGAATTTAGTTCTATAGTTCTATATGTATTGTTAAAATATATTTACAGTCTATTATACAATGTGTGATCAATTAGACCCTTGTGCAAGAAGATTATTCTCAGGCATATAGTCATCAGTAGGCTTTAATAAGTTTCTAGTTTTGAGATCAATCCATAACTGATTGTGATGTTCTTTAGCCCAGTTTTCTATCTCCAGTTGTGAAGTAGAGTTTAAACAGAAATTATACATAGAAGAAATAACATCTTCAGTTACTTCAAAACCGAAATCATTCATTTCTTCTGTTAAAGTTATAGCTTCCTCAGTATATCCATGATAAACATGAGCAATTAAATATTGTCTAAACATGTTGTAATCAATACTTATACCAAAACTAGATAAATTGTTCCAAAATTCTCGAACATAATTCATATCACCATAAGTATAAGTTTTAATCATAATTTGAGCTGTATTTTCATCTACACCTCCTTCAAGCTTCAGTAAAGATGCCATACTTAAAAACAAATCATGAACTTTGGCCACATCTTGTAAGTTTGAGTATGCATTCAAGATTGAATTTTGAAGCCCAATGTCTGTTTGAGTTATGGCTACATCCATTTTTAAGTACTCATGAACTTCTTTAACTCCTTCTTCATAAAGGGTATTTCCAAATTCCTGGAACAAATACATATACATCTCCTTCAGAGGAGGTAAATTATTATGGTTTCCATGAAGTTCATATAGTTTTCTGATTTGTCTGAATATTATTAGAGCAGCATTCATTCGACCTTGTTCACAGAAAAACTTCATAGCTGGTAAATAAGTTTTATAGGGGACATGGAAATACTTATGTAATTCACCATAAAGGACCCAATTAGTTTCAAAAGTGGCCTCATTAGTATAATTTATAACAAAATTATGAAGGAGATAAAATAATTTCTTATATGGAATACCATGATCATGTTCAGTGGATAATTTAATTTCATCATCTCTATCAATATCAGGAAGTTCTCGTTTTAACATTTCAATCAAATCACCAACATATTCAACGTCCAACATTCTTTTAGCCAATTGAGTGATAGCATGAACATTGGCTTTATGGTTAACCATTTGTTGTTTAATCTTGGTGAAGATAGAAAAAACGGTTTCTATATCGTCGACTTTCTTACAAGCAATAACAATCAAATCATTCAATGTTCTTATAATGGCAGGAGAATTCAGCTCTGACCATGCTGCCATATTCTGAATACTATCATCAAATGTATTAATGGCCACAATATGATCCTGATGCCGAATGGCTTTATCGATTCTTATTTTGTATGCTGCCAAAGGAATTTCTATATCAAATTCCCTAGTAAACCACTTATCTAAAGCATCGATGAAAGTACCTCTTGGTGACACTGTTCGTGATAAAACAAAAAGTTGAAGGATATTTATATATAATTGCTGATAATCAATGTTGGTATCATTAGAAATATCTTGAAGAAGAGTTTGTATATCTTGTTTGGCTTTGTCAAATATTTGTTCTTCAGTTTCTACTTTAGAAAGGGATTGAAATAATTTGGCTTGGATGATTCTCTCTGGTGAATAAAATAAACTATTTTCAATAACAGATTCAAATGATTGATTCAACATATTATTATATTTTTTACCAAATAACCAAAGACTCAATACATAACTTTCAAAAGTCGATTCATCACCAGAATCTTGTCTTAAGAACACCTGTGTAGTCTCCGGAATCAAATCATTGTCATTAATATAGTCAAATATTTTACTCAAACAATCAATACTGGAAGATCTAGGATTTGCTGATTCTAGTTCATATACAAGTGTCAACATATTTAACAAAGTATCCACTTTAAATGAAGAAAAGGTTAAACTTTCAACCAACTTATTGGTGATGCTTTGAACCCTAAACAAACTTCTGTCGAGATTCTTATACTCATGAACCAATGGAGGTTCATTATGGTATAATTTTTCAATATAGGCTTTGTAATTGTCGACAAATATATCATCTAGTAAATGAATCTCAGGATACTTGCTGTTAATGGTTATAAGCGTTTCATATACTCCCAAGGAAAGTTTCCCATTGACAGAAAAAGATTCCATTAATTCATTAATTACACGCAGACTGACTGAAGACTTACTGTTAATGACAAGGGTTAATATATCATGTAAGTTAATAGCTTCAAGACGAGATCCCACCAATATTATATCCACCATGAGTTTATCAGACACAGAAAAGTCTGGGGTTTTAAGATAATGCTGAATTAGAATACCAAAGTACTCAGGAATGGTCATTTTCATATCTTGTTTGGAAGCTTGAACAATTAACAACAGTGATGTCTTCTCCATTAGTTCTATTATATCAGATGGATGGAGAATTAACTGGTCTTGCTTGAAAAGTGAATGGGAATTATGCTTATAAAGTTCCATAAATAAATCTTGAATTACAGGGATTACTTCAGGGATTTCTTTAAAGTCAGGAACATCTCGGATTAAACTGGTCAATTTATCAGCGATTATACCATTTCTTAGTCTCGAAGGAATATCTGTTGACCTTAAAATAGTCTTTATGTCTTCAAGCTTCTGCAATTCTGGAGTCAATGCCTTTTCGGGTTCTTCTATTATCACCTTGGACGAGTTATTAGTACTACTAGCATTAGACCTATTCATCGATGTTAACCATGATTTATAACGATGATGTACAGTAACTACCTGACGAGCTTTAACTGTTCCATTAAAAAGTTGTTTAGTTAAAACACTCGCCGGGAATTTAGTGAAACTTGTTATATGTTTCATTTATCAGCCAAAAGAATATGCTATTTACAAAACCCATATAAAGGTTTGATGAAGAAGTATAATTTTTCACTACAATACAATTTTCGCATCTCTAATGTTTAAGTCATTTAAAGCTTCAACACAATTATTAGCAACAACCTTCAAATCAACAAGAAAAATGCATATTGAATCGATTCCTATGAGATGGGGCACTGGTGATAACTACGCCTATTTGGTTATTGATAGTCCCAGTAAAAGTGCTTGGTTAATTGATGCAGCACAACCAGATGAGGTCACTGATTACCTTGACAGCAATAAAGTTACATTTGACTTAAAGGCTATTGTCAATACTCACCATCATTATGATCATTCTGATGGAAATGGAAGTTTCCATAAAAAGTATCCTCATCTTCCAGTAATTGCAGGAAGAGATTCTCCTTTGGTGTCTTATACACCATCTCATAATGAGATGATTAGTTTAGGAGATAACATCAATATAACGGCGTTACACACTCCTTGCCATACCCAAGATTCTATCTGTTATTACATTGAAGATAAGAAGGAAAACCAAAGAGGGGTTATCACTGGTGATACTCTTTTTATTAGTGGTTGTGGAAGATTTTTTGAAGGGACTGGAGCAGAAATGAACAGGGCTTTGAATAAAGTATTGGCAAAATTGCCTAAGGATACTAAAGTGTATCCTGGACATGAATATACTAAATCTAATGTGAAATTCTCCAGTAAGATCTTGAACAATCCTGCTTTACAAGCATTATCAACGTTTACTAATGCTAATGAATACACAACTGGAGCATTCACAATTGGGGATGAATTGGAATTCAATCCATTTATGAGATTAAATGATCCTTTAGTGCAAAAGGCAACAGGAAAAGTTGATCCTGATGAAGTGATGACTAAATTAAGAGAAATGAAGAATAATGGTTAGGTAATTAGTTACTTAGTTAGTCAGTTAGTTAGCTCTTTAGTTAAATATTTTTATTTATATGCAGACGTTAATAATATATGTATTGTCTATTTAATTGATCGTATCGTATTCACATTAAAAAAAAAAGAAGAAACCAAAAAACAAAAAGTATACCTAAACTCTAAGAAACTCAGGTTTGCAATCATTCTTAACCCATAATTCGGGTTGCCATAGTTCAATAAATTCTAGATCGTATTCTGATTTGCCTAAAGCAAATTTTTCGTATTCTTCAAATATTCCACTCATACACCATCCTTGGAATATTTTTCTCATAAGTCCAACCAATACTCCTATTCTATGCTTACCTTTATTGGAATGGATTAACATTGGAAAATTGTTTTTATCCAACATCAATTGTAATGCCATTTTTAATGATTCTTTTGCTTTTTCGTGTTCATGCTGCAGGATAAAGGGTTCATTAGATGATTCCATCATTAATTGATAAAAGTTTATATCAGTTGAAGAAACCCATGTTTGATAACTTTCCATAATTTCCAGTAGCCCATTTTTATCTTTTTTATCTTTTTTATCTTTTTTATCCTTATTATCCTCTTTATCCTTTTTATCTTTTTTATCCTTCTTCTTGGATTGTCCTAAATCCCCTAAATATATTATTGTTTTCAACCCCAATTGTTCTAAAAATGGATAGTTTATGGGCATAGGAAACCCTGACCTATATATTCTATCTTCAACCAATGAAAAGTTTAATGGGGGTACTATAGGTTCTGAATTCGTTGGATCATAGTTAATCCCTTTCCCCTTAACATTAGCTATTTGTTCGGATTTAATTGCTTCAGAGTCAAAATTTATTTCTCTGACTACATTATTCATAAGATATCCCTCAGAGAAGTCATCTTGATTATTAACTTCTTCTTCTTTACCGTCTTTAGAAGTCATAATTTCTGTTCAAAAACTTAAAAATGGAGTACTCCAAAGATCAGTCATGAGGAATCTCGCACCTAAAAAGTCAGCATGCAAAAATTGAAATTTTTTCTCATTTCTAAACTTTTCAATTAATATGTTTGGACCGTTTCAAGGAAGTTTAACTCGACTTGGTGGGTACCTTTGGAAGTCAGCACCAAGATTATCAACACCTCAAAAATATAGATTAAGAAAAAGAATGAAGTTGGTTGATTCTAACATTGAAAATATATTCCAATCATTAAATCAAGATGGTAAAACTGGATATGCTAAACTCGATTATCTTAAGTATAAGTATCCAAAAGAATATCAAATGACTCCAAGAGATAAATATACTACTTTTGATAAGAAAGCTAAAGGATACAGAAAACTTGTGTTTAAAGTGCCTAAATGGACCAAGAAGTCGTTTAGAGAAAATCCTAAGTATTATTGAATCCAGTCATAATATATCTTGTAAATATAATCTACATACTAATGTACAAATAGAGCTTAAAGTTGACCAAGTTAAACTTGTCTTTTTCTCTGCTAATATAACACTGTCTTGGAACTAGATGTCCTTGTAATTTTTTTTTCCTATTTTTTTTTTTGTTGTTGTTCATCTATATCCTGTCCCAGATATAATTTGTTATAAAATAGTCACTGTATTGATCAGTCACCTTTAAAAAGTTTGTCAACCCATTCTCTTTATTATACATTAAAACTTTATCTGGTTGACCTTCTTGGATGTCAAGGGAAATTCCTAATGATTTATAAAGGTTTATTCTCATAACATTAGAATTCGGATTGTTTAATAGATTAGAATTCATTAAGTTATCTAACTTCAAATTTAAGCTGGTAACTTCTTCTTCTAATTTTAGTCTCTCTATATTTAAAGAATTAATTTGACTTTCTAAATCATTAAGATTTTTGGCTAATGATAACTTTAAATTATCTAATTCACCCGATTTGATATTAATTAATTTGAAAATATTATCGATTTCATCATACGATTTATTGGATTCTCCCAATTTATTTAATGTTTCATAGTTAATTCCACTTAATTTACTCATTAAATTAATTTCATTATTTAAAAATGTTATTTGATTAGCTAACTCTCCATTTTGCTGCTTATACTTTTCCACCACGGATTCTCTTATTCGATTGGTTTTAGTAATATTCTCTTCAATTCTCTGTAGCGTTAACAAATCCGGCTCTATTTCAAAAGAATCTATTGAAGATTGTATCAAATCATCAGGCTTTTCATGAAGCATCTTTATTTATGATTTGTTTATAATAATGATTTTTGATGTCGCACAAATTAGAAGCATCATTTTCTCAATCATTTTTCATTTCTATTAAAGTTTTCTCATGGCTAAAGAGACTAATTACGAGGGGGTGGCTTTACCAACAGATCCTAACTTACCACCTTGGCTTCTTACTCCTAAAGAAGAAAAACTTATATTTCAAAGATGGAGGAAAAAAGCCTTTACACTTTGTGATGGTGTGATTAAAGAATATATTGCTTGTACCAATAGTTATGGGAATCCACTCCAAGCCATGACTAAATGTCAAGATTTAAATAAAAAGCAAATGGAATGTGTTAAGGAATATCAAAAGTTGAAATATTTAGATATCGAAAGAGATATTTTAGTTAAGGAGAAAGAAGAAAAAAGACAAACCCTGTAAATAGATATGGATTAATATACACTAATATACATGAAGATTAACAAAAACCTTTTAACTAAAAGCTTAAGCTTACACTTAAGCTTCCTCTTCTACTACATCTTCTTCTGCTACCTCCTCTTCCTCATCACTAATTTCATCTCTAAAGTTGTCACTCTCAAATACCGTATGACTAGCCATAAATAATGATCCATGAATAACCCCCAATTTTTCTATGGATTTATACTGATAACACGTTGTTCCAATTAAGTCATTAAAATCCGATAAGTTAGCTTGAAGCTGGGCTAACTGTGAGTTCAAATGACTCAATTGTCTTTGCTTCAAAGACGTGGATTTATTCATGGATTGTGATATTGATTGTATATGTTTATTTTATTAGTCGCGAACCATCGGCTCGGAATTTAAGACATTTTAGAAAAAAAATTAAGTTCCCGGGGATAAAGTCAACCAAGGATTATAGATCATATAACGCTTACAAATACAACTTTTTACAACCATCAGATCCTTAAAATCACCACCCATTTACATTAAGGTTGATATTTGGGATTTCTTTTAAGTCGTGACATCATTTTTAATCCAAGTTTTTGATACCCGATTAATATACAGTAAAGGGAGGAAAATCACGACTAGATCCGTTCCTCCATAGATTTCGAGCTACATAAAATTTTCTTCATAGGAATAGGGTTTATTTAATTTGCTATTTTTCAGGTCATTCAATAGTTTATGATAACTGAAGTTTTCCTATATGGAACGATATACAACACAATCAACCATGGATAAACAGGACAATATATCCAATATCAAGCAACCTAATAAATATTCCAAGATTCAACCTAATTTGAATATCAAACCTAAACCAAAACCTATACCTATAGCGGTATTACCAAAACCCTCAAAAACAGAAAGGTCAAATTTCAATCCTAATTTGAATACGACTTCTAAATTGAAATCAGATATTGCATTAAATATAAATACCTCCAAGAAATGGGTTTTACCACCACGTCCAAGACCAGGAAGGAAACCAGTGAATAATGATGATGATAAATCTTCTTCCACCACAGCTTTAAATACTCCTGATCCTACTTCTAGTACTGATAATGGAAATAAGTCGTTTAAGGTTGATTCCAAACAAGAAGGATCTCATACTCAACATCAGACATCAGTTGCAAATTCTTCGTCGTTCACTCCTAGTACTAACGGTAAAAAGAAGTCAACCAAAAAGGACAAGGAACTTAAAACAAAAGATACTGAAAAAGGTCATGAAAAATCTCTACTAAATCAGCTAAACAAACAATTTCCTAGTCAAAAGGATACTCCTGAAACTATAGATTTAAAGAAGACTTATCTTAATAAGTTACGAGAGAATGCTTTAATTTATAACTATATTGAAGTCCTAAACAATCAAATTAAACAATTAAACTTTATAAAGAATGGGTATATGACACTTGATACGTTGAATGAAATTAATATTGCTAAACATAATGACTTTGATGGTCTTAATATTTCCAGTAATGTTGTTGATCAGAATAAAAATTCTAAAGAAAAAATGAGTTTAGATAAAGTTCATAATATTCAAGATTTAGATCGATTTTTGAATTATTTAAACAAATCATCATCTTTAATCCATAGTGCTATTAAAAGAGGACCAGAGGATGATGACATTTTCATTGATGATAATGATAATTTAAATAATCAAATTAACAAATATTTAAGTTTAAAATCTAGCTTCAAAAATTCAACAACTGGTCAAACTAAATCAAAATTAAAGGCCCAACCCCATAACAAACCTAATAAGAGAGACTATAAAAGCTTAAATCGAAACCTTTTAACGGAAAACAATTTATTCGATAGACTTATAATTAATGATGATAATGATATTAATGATGCTGATGACAATACTAAATTTGTAAAGAAAACATGTAGTTGTGGGTCAAGTAAAATCCCATGCTTTTGTTTAGATGGAGATAAGAGATAATATGCAAAAGAACAGATCTTGTTATAAATATATTTCAAATAAATAGAGAATATATATGATAAACATATGCTAATATAAGAAAGCTAAGTAACTACCAATAACACCAGTAAGACCCAAAACCACGTAACCAGTTCTGTAAACACCTTTAACAGTTAATTCTTTACCAGAATCCCAAACAAGATGTCTTAACCCGTTGAAAGAGTGGAAAACAAATGGGAATGCCATAGTCGCCTTAATACCAGCTTTGACCACTAATGGTAATCCAGCAAAAGCAGCTACAACAGCATCAACATCAAGAGGGTAATTTAAAATAGTAGCAGCAGCATAACCACAAGTTAAAGCATAAAATGGGAACGCCATAGCAACTCCAGTGACTCTATGAAGCCCTGACAAAACCCAGGTTAATTGAGGTTTATAAATTTGTAAATGAGGTGAAATAGGTCTAGCTTTACGTTGATTCTTCAAAATTTCAAGTTCTTCATCTGCACTGGCTTTAGTAGTTGGGGTTGAGTAAGCTCTTAAAGCTTGGATAGTTAACCTAGAAGTTAATTTTGGAGTTACACTTAAGGTGTTTCCTATAGATGTTAGTAAATATAGATAAAAGCTGGAGAAGACATAAAAGCTTTTAGAGATATCAAAAAGAACAAAGGAAAAAAGAAACAGAAAAAAAAAAAGTCAACTTTCTTCCTCCTTCTTATCTCCTCCATAAGCCTTCATTCTAATCCCTTTCCTTTACATACTCTTAGTTACGCCTAATCCAATACGAGTAAGCATGTTTAATATGGAGATGTATATTTCGGTTCCGTAACTGTGCGAAAGTAATACTTCATAAAATTTAACCAATAAGAAGAATTTTAATTACACCAAAGGAAACTTGTCCCAGGACACGACCTCACATGACTTTATCGCGAAACATTCCTTCGGTAACAGTCTCGGCTTACGGTTATATTGCTGGTCAATTAAGACAAGGATTATAGCTAACTCTGTCCTATTGATCAAAAGATTTATAGAAGAAGGCTTTTAATCTTGTCAGAAATAGAAATAAAGTGTTGAAATAAACTTTAGAAGTTAATCGAAAAGACACAAAATCCGTTTGTGTAATTAATAAGTCATTCTTGTAATCCTTTATAATGCAAACTACTACTACTACGAATCCGACTAAATTCACTTTTGCATCCCCTGAATCACCAAAAGTAGGGGATAATGAAGTACATAAGGATACTAAACAGGGAAATCCACCAGAGAGAGACATAATAGATAGGGGGAATGCAAATGAAAGTGAAAATGATCAACTAATAGATAATAATAATGATAATAATGGTAATGGTAATGGTAATGACAAATCAAGGGATAATGATCAAAGAAATCGTCTGGATAATAATTCTAATGATGAAGATAAATCAGAAACAGCAGATCTAATGTTTAAGAAGAAAAATGTCAAAAAATCTAGAAATCAATCTTTCCTGTCAGTATTATCTACGGCGTCATTAAAATCATTAAACCAAAATTATACTGATCCTAATCTTCAAAGACAAAATAGTACAATAAGTAATTCCAATTTAAGTAATAGTAAGAATTTTCAGTCTTTTATCCAAGCCCCGGTTCTTTCAAGTATTACCAATTTAAAGAGCAATGATGAAATTGAAATCGGTAGACGAACTCCTTTTGTAAATAATGATTCCATAAATGAAGACGAAAAGTCAAGCTTTGCCGATAATAATGATAATGATTCAATTATACCTAATAATAGTAATACTGACAATGGCAGTCAAAATGATGATGAATATAATGATCAAGATACCATTTTGCAACAGCAAAAATTAACATTAAATGCATTAAAAAAGTTGAGTTTATCCCCATTACCTAAAATGCACGAAGAGGAAGAGGGAGAAGAAAGTCAAAATCAAGCAACTAATAGACCTCAAGCTAAAGCCATCAGACCAAAAGGTTCTGTTAGTAGTATAAATACTACTTCTCTGCTGAAGAAAGCTGAACCTTATCAACCAGCTCAGGTGGATTTATCTTCATTTGCCAGTTTAACTAGACAACCAAAAATTAATTCGAGAAATTTATCAGTTGAAGAAAGACCTTCTTCATTATCTAAATCTTCATCAACAACAACAAATTCTAATGCTGTAACTCCAGAACAAAAATTCTCACCACATTCAAGTGAACAACAACAACCATTTAGTCAACTTCAAGCAACCCAAAAATATCATAATGAAGTTCATAAAAATCATGTTAATAATTTAAAAAGTCTTGACACCAATCCTTTGATAAATGATTTACATTTGAGAAGAACTTCTAATAATCTGTCACCTGTGACTAATAGTTTACAAAAATTACCCCAACCAAATTCATCTCAAACTCAAATAGAAGGTAATCAATTACCATCATCAACCACTGAATCTCAATCATCAACACCACAACCAACGACAGGAGGAAATCAAGATCAAAGACAACATTATCTGTATAATAACAAGAGAAACAGGAATTTACAACATATTAAAGGATTGAGAAGTCCAATGTATGTACCTGCAGTATTAAGGATGACAATTAATCAGAATTCATCATCATCTACTAATTCACAGGTAAGTAAAAATCAATTGGAGGATGATTTGAGACAATTCAATAATAATAGAAATGCCAGATCGTCAGCAACATCATTGAGATCATTCGATTCAAATATGTCAACGGAATCAGTGAATTCATTACTGATGTTATCACCATCAACATCTAATTATACAGTAAAGAATTATGAGCATTTTTTGAGACAACCTCCAAGCAAAAAACATTGGCTCAAAGATGAATCGGTATATAAATGTGGAATTAAAAACTGTGATAAAGAGTTTAATTTTTTTGAAAGAAGACATCATTGCAGAAAATGTGGAGGAATCTTTTGTAAAGAACACACATCCCATTATTTATACATTAATCATTTAGCTCAATTTACTACTGGTGGTAGAGGTACATTATCTAGAGTTTGTTCCAATTGTATTCAAGAGTACAATGAGTTTATGAAACATGAATTTGGTATGACTTCAGATTCCACTATCAATAAAATAAAAGATAATCTGATGACTTCCAATTCTAACGTGGATTATCCTGCTAGATTGCCTAATCAAGCATTACCTTCTCCTAATTCGCCTTCCATATACGATAAGAATTTGGAAACCTCCAATAAAAATAATAACCAACAACAACAACAACCTGTGAATAAGCATATTAATAAACCATATCTTGAAACTAATGAAAGAGAACAAGTTGCCGGAAGTGTTCCAGCCAATTGGAGTTGGAGTTCTTTTTAATTCAACTTTTAATGATTATATAGCAAAAAAAAAGAAAAAGAAAAAGAAAAAAAAAAAAAGAAATGCATATGGTGCTATAGAGTGTTATACTTTATTATCCTTTTTAATGTCATTGACTACGATATACTTTACAAAATTATCTCTCTTTCTCCTTAGTGGCTATAATTTATAGTTCTCACTATTAATACAATATCGCGGGATCCTGCACACACCCAATGGATTGTCAAAAGATTGAAAAATCTAAAGCAAACACGTAAATTAATACAACTGTTAACACTAATCATTGAATATGACTGCAAAGACTCAATTCAAAGTTTTAGGAGTCAATATAGAAACTATTAGGTTGTTACTTCAAGTGATTATATTTATATCGATTGCAGGAGCAGCCATTTCGTCTCGGTTGTTTTCAGTAATTAGATTTGAAAGTATTATTCATGAATTCGATCCTTGGTTTAATTTCAGAGCCACCAAGTATTTAGTCAATCATTCATTCTATGATTTTTTGAATTGGTTTGATGATAGAACTTGGTATCCATTGGGAAGAGTTACTGGGGGGACATTGTATCCTGGATTAATGGTGACCTCAGGGATTATTTGGCATACATTGAGAGATTGGTTAGGATTACCAATTGATATCAGAAACATTTGTGTATTATTGGCACCAGCATTCTCTGGATTGACCGCCATTGCTACTTATTTTTTGACTAAGGAAATGAAAGATTCCAATGCTGGGTTATTGGCGGCTATTTTTATGGGTATAGCTCCAGGATATATTTCTAGATCCGTAGCTGGTTCTTATGATAATGAAGCCATTTCCATTACTTTATTAATGACCACTTTCTATTTCTGGATTAAGTCCATGAAATTGGGTTCTGTTTTCTATGGAACTTTGACGGCATTATTTTACTTTTATATGGTTAGTGCTTGGGGTGGTTATGTCTTCATTACCAATTTGATTCCATTACACGTTTTTGTGTTAATCTTAATGGGTAGATATAATCATCGTTTATATACTGCTTACAGCACTTGGTATGCTTTAGGGACTTTAGCCTCTATGCAAATTCCTTTTGTTGGGTTTTTACCCATTAGATCCAATGATCATATGGCTTCCTTAGGGGTATTTGGATTAATTCAATTGGTAGCTTTTGGTGATTACGTTAGATCAAAGATTCCTGCTAAACAATTCAAATCATTTTTATTCTTTTCCATTGGTTTGATTGCTTTTATTGGGATTGGTGGTTTAGTAACTTTAACTGCCACTGGTTTAATTGCTCCATGGACTGGTAGATTTTATTCTTTATGGGATACTAACTATGCCAAGATTCATATTCCAATTATTGCCTCTGTTTCTGAACATCAACCTACTGCTTGGCCAGCTTTCTTCTTTGATACTTCCATGTTGATTTGGTTATTCCCTGCTGGTATCTACTTATGTTTCCAAGAATTAAAAGATGAACATGTATTTGTCATCATCTATGGAGTATTGTGTTCTTATTTTGCTGGTGTGATGGTTAGATTGATGTTAACTTTAACTCCTATTATTTGTGTATCTGCCGCTATAGCTTTATCCAAATTGTTTGATATTTATTTGAACTTATCTGATGTTTTTCAACTGTCAGAGGAAGAAATTGTTACACCTAAGGACGAAAAGAAATCTTCTGGTAAGAAGTCAAGTAAAAAGTCAAATGGTGGAGGGGTGTTTTCATTAGTAACTAAAGGACTTGTTTTATTATCTTTTACTTATTACTTGTTTTATTTTGTTCTTCATTGTACTTGGGTAACTTCCAATGCTTATTCTTCACCATCAGTGGTGTTAGCATCCAGAAACCCTGATGGATCACCAGCTATTATTGATGATTATAGAGAAGCTTATTATTGGCTCAGAATGAACACTCCAGAAGATGCTAAAGTCATGTCCTGGTGGGATTATGGTTATCAAATTGGTGGTATGGCTGATAGAACCACTTTAGTTGATAACAATACTTGGAACAACACTCACATTGCTACTGTTGGTAAAGCTATGTGTTCACCTGAAGAAGTTTCTTATGATATTTTGAAACAACATGATGTTGACTATATTTTAATCATATTTGGTGGAGTAGTTGGATTTTCTGGAGATGATTTGAACAAATTCTTATGGATGATTAGAATTTCAGAAGGAATTTGGCCTGATGAAGTTCATGAAAGAGACTTTTTCACTGAAAGAGGTGAATATAAAGTTGATGGTCAAGCTACTCAAACTATGAGAAATTCACTCATGTATAAGATGTCTTACTATAGATTTAATGAATTGTTTAATGGTAGAGATGGTGTTGATAGAGTTAGAGGCCAACAAATTCCATTGGGCAATTCTCCTGAATTAAATGTTCTTGAGGAAGCTTTCACATCATCAAATTGGATTGTTCGAATTTATAAAGTTAAAGATGAAGATAATTTAGGTAGAGACTTACATCAAGCCACCAAATTTGATAAAGATTCTACGTCGTCTAAAAGATCTAGAATAGTGAAAAAACCAAAAATCGATTTAAGGGAATAGAAATATAGTTTAAACTCAAAATTAACCACAATATATAAATCTTTATAAAATATTATTGTTATTTTATTAGTTTTTTTAATGATTTTTTTTTTTTTTTTTCCATAAGAAAACTAATGAAATATCGCTATAAGGTTCTCCGCACTTCAAAAGGAGCAATCTGAAAAATAAAAATACCCAAACTTTGATTGGTTTTTAATTATTCCCTTTTTAATTATTCTTTTTTATTTATTTCTCTAAAATATGGCAGGATTATTGGATTTAAAAGGACATTTGGTATTCTACAGATCATATCATTTTCATGAAATGAATGTGGCCATTCATTTGGTGTGTATTCCCATAATTCTTTTATCAGCAAATGCATTATTGACAAAGTATTCATTACAAGCACATCCTTATTTCAATTTAGGAATAGGTACTGGTATAGGATATGGATTATTTTATTCATTACTTGATTGGAGATTAGGGATTCCATCATTGGGATTTCTTGTGGCTTTCAATTATTTCTTCAGTACATTATATTATTATCAAGCCACAGCACCATTAGCAGCTTTTAATCAAACCAATTTAATCCATGGAGCCACAATTGCTCATATAGTTTCATGGTTAGCTCAATTCTATGGTCATGGAGTATACGAAAAGAGAGCACCAGCTCTAAAGGACAATTTACTCCAAGCTTTGGTATTGGCACCATTTTTTGTTGTATTTGAAATAGCTTTCTGGTTGGGATATAGGTTAGACCTTAAAAAGTATATGGATAATGAAGCAGGTAAAAGGGTTAGAGACTTTAAATTGTCCCAAGCCAATGCTAAAAAGACAAATTAAGTAACTAGTTTATGTAGGAAATTATTATGATATTTATTTTATGAATGACATTGGGTACTAGAACTCTTTTTCATAAATGCTTCATATTTTAACTTGATTTCTTGTTCTACCAAAGATGTTCCCAGGACTTGATTTCCTATAGTTAACCATCCAGGTCTTCTGTTATGATCTCGACCAAAAATTTCTAGTTTCCTAGCATGGGGACCTACTGTTCTCTCGACAATATCATAAATCTCATCAGGCTTTCTCAGGGTTTCACGAGTTCCACTCACTACTACATTTGTATCAATCATTCTATTTAACCAAGCGGGATTCCCTTTAATACCTACTAAAAGATGTTCTTTAGAATGATTTAACCAATGACCAGTTCTACCAGTAACTATAGTTCTTCTGAGTTGATTTAATTTAATCCAAATGATTTCATCAGAGATCCTATACCCCCATTTAACCAAAGCTTGTCTACCTACTTCCATTGATCTACCTGTGACCCAAAGAAATATAATTCCTTCATCTTGTAATTCATGCATTGGAAGTGAAAGAAGTTCTGGATCTTTACAGGTACCGTAAGGTAAATTCATATGAATATCCCAAGCAGGATCGGAAATTATGGCTGCAAATTTCCCCAATATAGGAAATGGGATGTATCTAACATCACAATTGATCCATTGAGGAGGAAGTTTGTTTCTAACGAGTTCTAAATGACTAAAGCCAATAGTATACTCCTGTTGTGATAATTGAGAGTTAACTTTTTCTCTGACTTTATTATCATTTTGATCTTTAGTCTTGACGTCAGGAACCAACGTGTAATAATGCAAGTACTTACAAGTTTTCATTTTATGACAAGTATCCAAATAAGAACAATCACCTTGACTAATATCAGTATGAGAAGTGATAATAGGTAAGTAATGAACTTTAGATTTGCTGCATTTTAAGATTTCTTTAGAAAATAGATTATTACACAGATCAATAGCTTGATGACATTGCTTTGTTGTAGGTAAATCATCATTAATGTGAGATTTTTTGTGAACAGAATTCTTATAAGAAGAACAAGACCCACTATTCTTTGATGATAATTTCTTATTTAAACAAACATTGCTTAATACACTATTATGTTTCTGGTCATCACAGACCTCATAAAACCGTTTGATAGGAGTTCTAATTTGGGCGATTTTTTTACTCATAATAGAAGTAGCACTGGGAGTATTGATAAGTTCATTCAATTCAGGATATCCACAATGGTTAATAATACCATCTTTATGTTGAAAAGGTTGAGTGTATAAGTCTTGATGTAATAAAGATAAAAGGCGAGTGCCAATATTATCAATATCAGTAGCGCCAATACCACCACCACCACCAGTAACAACCTCCTCATTTGACTTCATACCCTCATCTCTCTCCCCAAGTTTACCACGAACAATACCTAATTTAAGCCTATTGATCCATTCAATTGACCCATTATCAGTAGAGAGTTTTATTGCCACATCACTAATCTGATTAAACGTATCAATATATTTGAAGAATTGATCATTTTCCATCAATGATGAACACTTGTGTGTTATCATATACTCATTAAATAATGAAGCTACTTTATGTAATTGACCTCTAATGGGGATTTCCATGAAATAAGGTTCTTTTTCAAGAAGAAATTCAACCAAAGTCAAATATTCCTGAGAAAAAAGAGTTTCAGTCATTTCAATAGATATAAATAACAAAATAATAATACTTCTTTATAATTAATATATAATACAAAAGTGATAATAGAGATGTGTAACATTTTTATAAATGTGGCAGCGCTCAAAATTAGTTGCAAAAATTACGACTGTATACAAGAATTATACAATAATCTATGAATACTTTTAAAACCCAAAAGGATTATCAGGAGTAGCTGCTGACAAATTGGCTCTTTTACCTGTAGCTTGTGGTTGCATTGGAGCATTACCAAAACCAGCACCAGTAGGTTGAGATTGTAAGGTTTGGAAGCCTTCAAATTGGGGTTGACCGAATGTGGTAGGTGGTTGTTGAGTAGGTTGCATTTGTTGCATTGGTTGAGTAGGTTGCGTAGGTTGCATTTGCATTGGTTGTTGCATTGGCTGGTGCATTTGTTGCTGAAATGGTGAACCTATAGAAGTGTTCTGGAACATTCCTGTCATTTGGTTCATGGTGTTATTGAATTGTGGTTGACCAAATGTTTGTTGTGGTTGTTGTTGACCAAATGTTTGCTGTGGTGCAAATGGTTGTTGACCAAAAGAGGTCTGTGGCGCAAATGGTTGTTGACCAAAAGATGTCTGTGGAGCAAATGGTTGTTGGAAAGATTGTCCAAAGGAAGTCTGTGGAGGCATTCCTCCAGTGACCTGAGCACCAAAAGAAGTTTGAGGCATTTGTGGCATCTGAGGAGGCATTTGGCCTTGTCCTGTTCTCATTGGTGTCATTGGTCCTGTATGTTGTAATGACATTGGTTGACCAAAAGATGTAGGTGGCATACCTCCTGTAGGTTGTGATGGAACAAATGATCCTGTAGGTTGGAATGGTTGTTGGCCAAATGAGGTTTGAGGCATTGTAGCCACACCAGCTTGAAGACTAGGTTGACCAAAAGATGTTGGAGGAGGTCCTTGAGCCATTTGACCACCTGTACGTTGTCCGGTTTGTAATGGAACAAGTCCAAAAGTAAGTTGAGGTTGTAATCCTCCAGTGGCTTGAATAGGCATGAATCCTGTTGGTTGAGCTGCAATTGGTGCAAATCCTGTTGGTTGAATTGGAATTAATCCTCCAGTTCTTTGTCCAGTGATCATTCCTGTCATTTGAGGTGATATCACTGATGAAGTTCCAGTCTTTTGTACGGAGAATTCTTGATTGGGTTGGATTAAGTTCCCAGTCTTTGCTGGTGTTAACGCTGGTGCTGATGGTGTTTGATTATTACTTTGAGCTTCTGCTGGTAATGCTGGAACCGGTTTATTGGCTCGGTTATTATCAGAAGATGTTTCTATTGGTTTGATATTAACCAAATCTTGTAATGATCCAGTATATTGAGGTTGTTGAACATTATTTGCTGGTTTCAATAAATCCTCATTAGATCTAGCTGCAGGTTTAACTGCCCAAGCATCATCTTCAAATTTCCCAGCTTGAGGTTCTTGAGGAACTTGAAGTTGTGATGGTTGTGGATTTGGTAATGCTTTAGCATCAACTTTAGATACTTCACTACTAGAGTTATTCTTCAATGCCCCTGAAGATTCTGTGAACAAACTTCCAGCACCAGTACCAGCACCAGTACCAGCACCAGTACCAGCACCAGCTGGTTGGGGTTCATCAGATTTCTTTCTATCAAACTTAATATCCAAGTATTTCATAACTCTAATGATATCACCTTCTCTTAACCCTAAAGTTCTTAATAATGATGGTGAAATATCCTCTAAAATCTTTTCATCCATTTGTTCTCTAGCAAAGTTTAAGGAATAACGTTGACAATTACCAATATCAATACCACAAGTAAGGAAGAAATCAAACCAATCATAATCAGGTTCATGTACTGCAGTGGTTGCCTTAGGACTACTTGGTCTAGGAGCTCCTCCAACATCATTAATAGCAGCAGTAGCTGATTTAGCAGGTGGTGTAGGTAAATCATCACCAGATCTTCTCGAAACAGATGATTTTCTTTTAACACTGTGACGATTGACTTGTTCTTTATAAGAATCTAATGAAGTTCCAGTAATTTTTTCAACGTATTCAAGATCCTCAATACTTAATTTGGTAGCAGCTACAGCAATTTTAACTCCATTGGTCTTATGAAGATGGATTTTCCCCTCAACACATCCTAAAAATTCGGCTTCAACTTTAAAAGATCCCGAACTATCAATCCAAGTTCTAACTCTATGGAAATTAGGCATAGATTTATCATGAGAAGTTCTTTTAGAATCAGCTTTTTCTCTTTCTATCCGATCTTTTTCTCTAATTTTATGACGTTCGTCTCTATCTCTTTGACGGTATTTTTGACTCTTTCTACCTTCATCTCTTCTACCTTCATCTCTTCTACCTTGATCTCTTCTCCCTTCAATAACTCTACCTTTTGAAGAAGAATAAGACCGAGATCTTGATCTTTGTACTCCTCCTTCAGTTAACTTGTCGAGATTAGAAGTACCAATGACTTCAATATAAGACATGGGAATAACCCCTTGTTCTCCAGTATCAACCAGTTCACACATCCACCATTCTTTGGATTCATTGAGAACATATACTTCATCTCCTTGTCTACAACCTAATTCATCAGGACTTTGAGATTCAAAATCATAAAGTAATTGACCAATTTTCTTGTTAGATTCACTAGTAGATCCCACAGAAGCACGAGCAACTTCTCTTAATCCAGAAGCATTTTCTGCTCCTTTTAAGTCAGATAAAATAGACATAATAGCCTCAGCAACATCTTTTGAACCACAATGTAATTCAATAGAAGCAGAAGGATTTTTCAATTCTAAAAATAAATGTTTCTTTTCATTATTATGACTAATCAAATCTTTGATTCTCCATTCATTATCTAAAGATGAAGAAGATTTCAATTTCAATCGTTTAGGATTCCCTGAGTTTGGTTTCAACACAATAAGTCCTTTTCCAATTGCCAACATAACTGCTTTCTTTTTTCTTCCATCGACTTCATCAATGTACCACTTGAAAAATTCACCATCAAAACTATGTTCTTGAACAGGAGCCTCTAAATCCTGTTCATTTTCATAGCCAGACTTTTGAGGTGAAGATTGTTGGCTTTCAGGTCTTGAAGGCATAGGAGGAGCATCTTCATAATCATCATCATCATCATAATCATCATCAAGAACTTCAGTATTTCTAGGTCTTTGAGGCAATTGAGGTTCTGGATCATAATAATTATCTTCAGGTTGAATCTCAGGTTCAGGTTCAGGTTCAGGTTCAGGTTCAGGTTCAGGGTCTTTAGGAGGACTTTGTCTACTAATGTGAACAGGAGGAGGAGCAAACTGTTGAGGGTTGAATGATTGTGTTGGTTGAGGAACTTGAGCTGGAGCAGCTTGAGGTGGTACCGATTGTTGAGCATCTTCCATTTCCACATAATTCGAAGGAATAAATCCAAACAATTGACCTGATACATCACCAACTAATAACCAGTCAGGATCATTCAAATCATAGATATTGAATTGATCACCTTCATTAAAGGACAATTCTTCCTCAGTTTGCTTAGAATAATCATACAAAGCAGAACACCGTTTCACCACAGGAGCATTTTCTACATAATTGGAAGGAATCAATCCCACAGGTTCATCTACTTCTTCATCACCCACAGGTAATACTCTCTTTTTAACCTTCCACCAATCATCAATGTCTGACTTTTCCAACAAATAAAGAATGTCATCTTGATCTATTGTGAGCTCATCTTCTGTCTGAGCAGAATATGCATATGACGCTATTAACACGCCGATGTACAAAGACAGCATTTATAGCTATTTATAGGGTTTTAATGGACAAAATCTCACCTCAGTGTTATAGCGCGGGTGATGTCAGGTGACGAAGGTTGCGATAGGGGAGGAGGGAGGAAGTGGGAGAAAGAAAAAAGAGAAAGAAATAAAGAAGAAGAAAGAAGAAGAAAGAAGAAGAAGTTTTGAATGAAAATTAGAAAAAAGACGTTTAGTAAAGATCTTAAAGAGAATAGACATTAGACAAGATATTAGAAGTCATTAGACGAGTCATTTGACATCAGACAAAGCAAATTAAAGATATTTAGAGTCAAAATCTTATTAAATAAGCTACTTACAATCACCTAATGTATTATTGTTAAATACAAATAGTTATTGTATGATTCAACTTTATCTTAGGTTAACTCAATAATTAGGTTGAAATTAATAAAACTATGTCTTGTTGATATAGTGGTCTATAGAAATATCATTAACAACTTGATTAATGGGATAAGTCTCACCTATAATTCTTAACATTAAGGTTAGATCTGGATAGAATATCAATATCTCACTCGATTATTATAATACTTAAGTATTGTTAGTTGTCAGTTGATATACCATAGATTATTTTATTGCCAATTAATCATAAAGCTTTGGTTCAAATTACTCTAAGTCTAACTGTAGTTGAACAGATTTAACTGATATGAATTCTTTCAAATTATTGATTTGGTGGGTAACAAAATTAGTTTATTTAATCATTATATTTCAATTAAATTTGTTAAAAATTTCTTTTATTTCAACCTTTATTTAACACCGCCACTTTATTTCCTCGTGTTTTAATATACTTCATCAACATAATTCACTTGATGATCATTTTCACCATATGCATAATTGTCAAACACTTCATTGATTCTTCAAAGAAAAATTGCTAAAAATAAAGTCCATACATTTCACATAATACTCTAAAATCCATACCCCATAATAAATTATTATTATTTAATCTTCTTTATATCTTTTGATCTCTATCTTTCTCCTTTTCATCAACAAAGATATTTTGCAGCAATTACAATTTCGCATTAGTTTTTCATTTTTTGCAATCTATATAACTTTTTCTATAAACAGTTTTTTATTTTATTTTATTCTATATTGTTATTTTATCTTTCTTCTTCTTCTTCTTTTTCTTCTTCTTCTTCTTCCCTTAATTGACTCTATTCAATCCTTGACCACCACTTAAAATATCATCAATATTCTTCATGGCTACTTTTGCAGTTTCATCAAAGTTTTCTATAGTAGAAGCTCCAATATGAGGAGTTAAAACTACATCAGATCGATTATATAACTCAGGATGAATCTTGGGTTCATTTTCAAAAACATCTAAACCAGCAAATAAAACTTTACCCAGTTTCAATCCTTTGACTAAAGCACCTTCATTTATAATGGTACCTCTACCAACATTAATAATTCTGAATGGTTTACTGAAGGTGTTGATAATATCATCATTGATCATATGATAAGTCTCTGGAGTACCAGGAGCAACAAGAACTATCAAATCAGCTATATCTTTTACATCATTTAATGATGAATGATATTGTACACTATAAGGTAATTCATCTTCTTGTTCTTTATCTAATTTATTTCTCTTAACATAGTGAATATTCATACCAATATTCGATAACTTTAACCCTATTCTTTGACCAATTCTACCAAATCCTACTATTACAACATTATGACCCCGAGGATTAAAACATCCTCTTCCACTAACAAATTGTCCAAATGAATAACCATTACTATCTTCCAATTTAGCCTTTCCTGCTTCGTGATCAAACTCTTGTCCATCTAATTGTTTTCTAATCTTCACAGTATGATCCAAAGAAGGTGTCATATTATCATGAAAGATCTTAAAGTTTCGGAAACTCGATAATGTGTTATATAACACTAAATCAGATACCGGTTCAGCAGCTCCAATGGATGGAACATTAGTTAACGCTATACCCTTTTTTGCCATGTTGTCTCCATCATAAGCATCATAACCAACAGAACACACGGAAATAACCTTCAAACTGGAAGGACATTTCTCTAACAATTGGTCTTTAAATCCTCCTTGTAACACAAACCCTAACCAAGCTCCATAGATAGCTTCCACGTCACTAAACTTAGTTTGGAAATCGTCTACTATTTTATCAGTTGTTGTCAAAGTATATTCAATACACTCATACTTTTTGCTGAATTCCTGATATTCAGGCAATGATTTGTTTAAATCCCCTATAAATAAAACCTTTGGTTTTGTCATGACTAAAGAAATGAAACCCTAAAACTAAAGAAATTCGTTTAATGTGGAATTTTTCAGTCTCGCGTAGATAATAGTTATAGATTTAAATATTAAAGATATTATCAGTTAAATAACAAACAACTAATTCAAGATATCTACAAAGTTAAAAGGGACAAAAAAAAAACCAGTTTTAGATCTAATTTATTAATGCAATACTCAACTATTTATAGAACAGTATAAACTTTAAGTGACAAACAAAAGGTAATAAAAAAGAATTAAGTCTTAATCGTTAAAGCAAAGTATGGAGAATAGAGATCATTTATCGATTAATGATGACTGTGGCCAGGTTCACCAACATATTTGGCTAAGAAGACCACACCTGAATGCCAGCATCTGGCAGGAGCATCAGTAGTAACTTTCATCCAGTAAGGTCTATGTTCTTCACCTTTTTTACCTCTACATCCAACATATCTATAACCAATGTAAGTTGGGACAATGTAAGGATCTTTCATGGTACCAGAACCTTGGAAAATAGGGTTTTCCATATCGAAAACATCAATCCCTTCCATTTTACCCAATAATTCAAATCTTTCTAACCCAGTAGCTTGATCTAAATCACTTGGAATAGTACCTGGTTTAGCCCCTGGACCAATTAATGATCCATCTGGACCGGTGACTTCTTCTAATTTGGAAGCAGTTTTAGCATTAGGGTTGGAAGGAGCAGAAAATAATACTCTGGAAGTGGTTAAGGTTCTAGTACCTTTTGGAATTAAATTGAATGATTGTTTAGCAAAACGAGAAATCATCTATAGAATTGTTAGTAATGGAAACTTACAATACATAAACTGTACATAAATAGGAGTATATGAATCGAATAGTGGGTTGTTATTTGTTATTTTTTTCATTCTTGGTGATATTATTATACTTTCTTTGTCTTTTGGTGTTAAAACCTTCATTAATATTTGGATTTTCTCTCTTTCAAGTCAACTTTACTTCTTCTTTATCATACAACATCCCTATTCACACCCCATATAGTTTATACTCCATATTTAATCTGTCTCATACATACTTTTATACTATGCTTTATAAATCAATTAAGATGAAAAATATCAGCTTATTTTGATGAATTGGTTGAATAAAGTGAGAATTTGATTGGATATAGGAGACTTAAGCGCGAGAAGGATCAGGTGATGTCTCACGTGGGGTGAAAGCATCTAGGGCTCTTACCCTAGAACTACCTGGTGACTGTTCTTGGTGAAGTGCGGAAAAAGTCGCGTAGAACGACATAGACATTTTCCTAAAAAATTTTTCATACTGAACCTCAGTGAGAACCAGGATTTTTCAAAACTTTTTCACTAATCTTTTTTTTTAAATAAATTAAGTAAAGAGTATGTACTTCAAGAAAAGTATAGAACGATAGACAAGTAATAATAAATCCTTAGAGGAATGAAATAAGAAAACAATGGAAAATGAAACAAGATAGCTAGACTTATAAACCTAGTTAGAATTATAAAGCAATAATGAATTGATTAAGTGGTTCTCCAAAAATGAAACTGACAGATCACCTAACTGATCAAAATATCCATCATAATAAACCTTCACCTTGTCACAATTAATCGTTATCTATCTCATCAATAATATACTAACAATTATTTAGAAATGGCTAAAAAGAGAGCTAGTAACGGAAGAAATAAGAACGGTAGAGGTCACGTCAAGCCAGTCAGATGTTTAAACTGTGCTGCTTGTGTACCAAAAGATAAAGCTATCAAAAGAGTCACTATCAGAAACATGGTTGAAGCTGCTGCCGTCAGAGATTTATCTGAAGCTTCTGTCTACAGCGAATATGCTTTACCAAAATTATACAACAAATTACATTACTGTGTCTCCTGTGCTATCCACGCTAGAATTGTTAGAGTCAGATCTAGAGCTGACAGAAGAATCAGAGCTCCACCTCAAAGAAAGAGATTCAACAGTGATAGAAAAGTTAGCCCACAAGACGCTGCTAAAAGAATCTAAATATAATGTATAATTTTCATTAGTACTCAATAAATAATTAGTTTTATCGATTGATTATTATTTATGACTTGAATTTCTTATTACTGATATGGTTTACCTCTGGTTTACCTTTGTATTACCTCTCTCTTGCTTGGCCTCTATCGTTGTCTGTTCTTAAGCGACGACTACAAAATAGAATTTTCATTGACCATCGCACTACTTTATTCTGTCCTCTCTCGATCCTTTAAAGTTTTTTTTTGCCCTTAGTAGTATACAAAGGGAATAGATTGAATTTCTTTAATTACCTATTAATTGAGTCAAACCAGTTGAATTGACTTCAATTAGAGATAGTTTTTGATATTTTAAACCTAGAGGACACTTTTTTTAAAAGAGTTTTATAGGATTTACCATTGTGTTGTTTGGTTATAAATCCGTCTGGTCATTATCGTTGAGATTGATTAATAACCAATTGGAATTAATTTAGAGTCAAAAGTATAGAATCTCATTAATTAGAGAATTCATCAATTGCTACTTATACTTATTTCATTTCCATTGTCTCCTTGATTGACTTTGACCAGTCCATTAAAAGGATCATACTTTTCTTTTTTTTTTTTTTTTTATTTTTTAAAGTAAAAGAAAAAAAATCTTTAATCCTGATTTTACTTTTTAGTTATTTCCTTTTTTTAAATTTATTTTCATTATTGTATTAATTTTACGAACCCATCATGACAATTAATGATAGTTGGAAATTTTCCCAATGTTTTGGTGATAAAGGAGATATTGAAAATTTAACTGAAGCTGATATCATATCTACAGTGGAATTCAATGAAGATGGAAATTTTTTGGCCACAGGTGATAAAGGTGGTAGAGTGGTTTTATTTGAAAGAAATCATAATAAAACTAATAATTGTGAATATAAATTTTTCACTGAATTTCAAAGTCATGATGCAGAATTTGATTATTTAAAATCATTAGAAATTGAAGAAAAAATCAATAAAATTAAATGGTTAAAAAATTATAATGATTCATTATATTTATTATCCACTAATGATAAAACTATAAAATTATGGAAAATACTGGAAAGACAAGTTAATTTAGTCAGTGAAAATAATTTAAATGGTTCAAATGAATTACCTTCAAAAAATTTTGATGTTTCAAATTTGAAATTACCAAAATTAACCTTTCATGATAAATTAATTTCGGCTCAACCTAAAAAAATCTATTCTAATGCTCATGCATACCATATTAATTCCATATCCATTAATTCTGATCAAGAAACTTATATAAGTAGTGATGATTTAAGAATCAATTTATGGAATTTAAATATTAGTGACCAATCGTTTAATATTGTTGATATTAAACCGGCTAATATGGAAGAGTTGACTGAAGTTATAACTAGTGCTGAATTACATCCTAGTCATTGTAATTTATTCATGTATTCATCATCAAAAGGTACGATCAAATTAAATGATATGAGATCTAATTCATTATGTGATTCCCATTCAAAAATATTTGAAGAATATTTAGACCCTTCATCACATAATTTCTTTACTGAAATTACCAGTTCAATTTCTGATGTTAAATTTAGTCATGATGGTAGATATATAGTCTCTAGAGATTATATGACGGTTAAAATCTGGGATTTAGCTATGGAACTGAAACCGGTTAAAACTATTAATGTTCATGAACATTTAAGAGATAGATTATGTGATACGTATGAAAATGATGCTATATTTGATAAATTTGAAGTTCAATTTGGTCCTGATAATAAATCAATGATGACAGGTTCTTATAATAATAATTTTATGATTTATCCTAATGCCGTTAATACTGGATCTAATAATATGAAACCAGTAAAGATGAAGAACAGAAAGGTTAATGATGGTAATGACGGAGATGAAGCAAATGAAGAAGAAGAAGAAGAAGAAGAAGATAAGGATGAGGAAGAAGAAGAAGAAGAAGAAGATAAACAAAGTAATTTCTCCCCAAGTGCTAATGATGATTTCCCTCAATCACCAATAAGTCAATATGATGATGAGGATCAAGAAGAAATTGTTTTACAAGCAGATAAATCTGCATTCAAAACTAAAAAGTCTGGTAATAATGGTATTATGAGACGTAGAATGATGAATGGTATTGAATCCAACACTAATGATTTTGATAACATGGATTTTAAAAAGAGTATACTTCATTTATCCTGGCATCCTAGGGAGGATTCAGTAGCCATTGCTGCTACTAATAATCTTTTCATTTTTTCTACTCTTTAATTATTACTACTAACGATAATGCATTATGTATTCTTAAAACCTTTTTGATACTTAACTTTTTTTTAATAAATATCCTCTTGATAGAAAATTTCCTAAATTATTTCAATATATTGACGATAAAAATTTATTCCTAACTTAAATAACTCTACGTATGCTATCATGAAACAATTACCTTTATTCAATATGTCTGTTAACATCAGAGTTCCAGAATAAAGTCTTGTCACCATCACCCCAGAAGAATTTCTTTTGTCTTATGTTTTGATAATCGTATTGAACTGGCCATTCTTCATCTGGTATGTGTCTTAAATGTTCTCTGTGTTTGGCGTGTTTCATTTCAATGTTGATAACTGGAACAGCAGCCAAAATTAATGCTGGAACAGCCACAATGTAAGTGATTTTTTTCCATAATTGAGTGACACCAACGGAATGGTGAACTTTTTCTTCATAAGCCTTTTTGAACTCTTCTCCGGCTTTCTTGTCAACACGTGGGAAAGCTGGTTCTTTGATGTGTTTAGAAACTCCTAAACCATGTCCGTGTGAGTTGTATCTAACGAATTGTCTTTGAGCTAATCTTTTAAACATGTTTATAAAAGGGGAGAATGACAATAATGGATTCGTTGTAAAAAAAATATTGGTGGTGTGAGAAAAAAATGTGAGCATTTCATTGGGTACTTTTTTACGGTTTCCACACGCACAAGATTCCATATTGAATGGTTGTATTGATCATATATACATATCTATACATATCTATAGATGTTAGTAGAGATTTTGTTTGTAAATTCTTTGGAATGTATTTTCACTAATGAATATTGTAATATATTTCTTATTTTTTTTTAAAAAAAAAAAAAAATAATAACAGATTTATAACTATCATCTAAACATCCATCATTATTTTAGATCCTTGAGATTCTACTCTTTTTTGCAGCCCTTCAACTTGTTCAATTTCCTTCTCTGGATGTTGGAAAATATTGAACTGTTTAATCAATGCTTCATTAACCTTATTAAAATCATAATTGTTTTTAAATGATTTAAAGTTAAAGGAATCATGTCTTGCTGGAGGGAAATAATGTTTAAGTTCATTATTCTTAGTCATAAGTAAGGATTTACTAGACTTACCATTATTCAAAAGTTCCATTTCTTGACGATGAGTTTCTGTCATATCATGAGTTATTAAGTATTCAATTAACAAATTTTTATTATCAAACAAGTATTGTAAATAATCTTGATCACTTTGAAATTCTTGAGTTATGACTTTATCGAAATTGGGAGCATTGACTTCTATTATATTAGTAGCTCGATATTTTCTCATCTGTTGTGACTTTTCTGGATATTTTGTCTTTACAAAATTTATTAAAGTCTTGGTAGCATCCCATAATTGGATTTTATCCATAAATGAAAATAGTTTAAACTTTTTCAGTAATATGGATTTTTGTCCATATTCATGAATCAATAAATCTTTATATCCATTTGGAATATAATTTGTTTGTCCTTCAAAATAAGTTAATTTTAAAGGACTTAAATCATCAATACTTTGAAAATGATTATTTCTACAATTATAAATTTTCAAGTATTCATTCCGGGTAAAATCATTAACTTTTTCATCATTAACTTTGAGTCGATTTAATGATTCTGGAAGTAATTCATCGTACCTTTTAGGTGCCTTGGTATCAGTCAAACTTAATCCTGTGATATCGATATAAAGCCCAGTATCAATATCAATATATCTAGCATCAATGTTATTATTACCATTTTCATATTTCCGATGAGTTAAATAGGAACCACAATCTAAAAGAAATCTTCCATATCTTAATTCATAATTCTTTTCATTACCCATATCAAAAATAAGGGATTGATTAAAGTTTTTGCACAAGTTGTGGAGATCTTGTATTGGCATTTGAACATCATAATCTATATCCCAAGGGAAAGTCATACCATTCCAATACCAACTTAATAAAGTTCCATGAGCTATCCAGGAGTTGAAATCATAACTATTTATCAAGGAAAACCAAGATCTTAATAATCCAAATAAAATTGATGGTTGGTCTTCAGTATAATTAATTATACCATTGAAAAATCTCCAATCATAATGACCACCTAATTCCCAATTGGGTTCTTTTCTTAATAATTTGGCTTCAAAGAAATATTTAGGAGGATAAGGTGAATGTAAAGACATATCTAAGCCATTTTTATAGCTTACTTCATGAGGAGATAAAGTTTCTTGAGCCAGTAAAGCATTGATGATTTTAGTGGAATTATCAATGAATTGATCATGAGTTAAATGTTTTTCATAGTGTATGGGTTCTTCCTTAGTCAATAAACGACTGATTTTTCTCATAAAAGTATCTAATTGATCTTTAACATTAATAGTAACATCTCTAGTAGCACTTAAATCATTATTCTTGATAAATTTATTACAATAATCCTTAAATAAGTTTGAGTTAACCATGCGTTCTTTTTTAATGGCTTGATTTTGCTTAACATTGATTCTTATGGTATTAGAGCCAATCTTTTTGGGATTTTCATGATTTTCTAATTCTCGAGGTAATAAAACAGTTATTGATAATGGAGGAGGCATGAAATCATTCAAATAAGATTTGGATTGTAATATCTTCATATCGATTTTAGATCTACCACCATATTTAAATACATGAAATCCAGGGGAATGACGATCTTCCTTTATGGACAATAATTCTTTAACAAAAGGATCATTTGGTCCAAGTTCTTCGATTTTTTTATCTATATCTTCATCATTAATACAGAAAAATGAAGGCTCTAGTATTTCAAATTTTTTATCCTTTTGTTTATTACCAGTGGAAACATCAAATACTTGTTGACAAGAAGCTTTTTCACGTCTAAAAAAATATTGATTTAAAACCGATAAATCCATCCAATCAGCCCAATGGAAAGTGGATAATTCAAAGTTGTTAAGATCACTACCATAATTTAATTGATAATTTAAACTATCAAAAAGAAGACCAAATGATAATCTAGGATCAAAATTAATCAATTTAGGATTAGCTTCATGAGTACCATCTTGTTGATAATAAATTTCGGGGATTTTTATTTCATTATTTTTTTCATCATTCATTAAATTCATAAGATATAATTTCTTTTCATCATCGGCATTAAGTTGTAAGTTTCTTGAAGGAATTAAAAATTTGGTTTCAAATCGAGAGAGAACTTTCCCATAGAAATCAGAGCCACTAAATTCATTTATTAGTGGTTGAATCTTTTCTAACGAAAGTAGATTTATATCATAATTGATTATGGATAACAATATAAGCACCATAAGAAAGGCTGCTGCCACTACAACACGAGATCGTCTAAACATGATCTAGGTAATGAGCGAATAATGTCAATAAGCAATGAATGAAAACTTGAAGATCAAGTCAGTTGGAAAAACAACTTAATAATAATAATAATAAAGTTGTTTAAAACTTAAAATAATAAGAATAATATATGTAAATAACAGAACGATTGTAGATATCAAGATCTTGTTTCAGTTAATCTCTTGGTTGAAGTTTTATTCGTTTTTTGTCAAATAGGAAAATGGGTCCCTTTAATGCATTATTTTAAAGTCTCAAGACCGATTGCGATTGCGAGCTCGGTTCAGAGGCTATAAATAGAGATTTGGCATATGCGTACCTCAATTACATTGCTAAACAATTTTTTTTTTAAGGAACCACAATAAACTCAGGGCTCGGAGTGAAGAGGCACATACAAAAATAGAATAAAACACCCTATAGAAAATAATAATAGGGCTAAGCCATGAAGTTAAGAGTAGCGTGTATTCAATACAATCCTATTATAGGAGAAATAGAGGCTAATAAAAAAAAGATTTTATCATTGCTCACAAAGATTCCTACAGTGGATTTGATAGTATTACCAGAATTATCAATTACTGGGTATAATTTCCATAGTCGAGCTTCCATCACTCCATTTATAGATGATGGAGAACGTAATAAAGTATCAACAAACTTTGCTATTGAAGTGCTGAAGAAATATCAGTGTTTTACTGTTATTGGATTACCACAACTTGTTAATGAAAAATTATACAATTCCTGTAAAATCATAAATCCTTTAGGTAATGAGATTCATAACTATCACAAAACATTCCTTTATGAGGCTGATGAAACTTGGGGGTGTAATGAGAATCCTGATAAATCGTTCCCTTCAGTAGACATTATTCTCAATAAGGAGTATTACTTTAAAGATCAAAATAAGCCTCAAACAAATTTCGAGCCGATCACGCTTAATTTGGGAATCTGCATGGATTTAAATCCCTACAAGTTTGAGGCCCCGTTTAACAAATTTGAATTCGCCTTATCATGTTATCAAAATAGATCCCGTTTAATCATTTGTCCTATGGCATGGTTATCACCGTTTTCTCCTTCTCTCAATAACAATTTAACATCAAAGCAAAAATTCGTCGAGGCACAAAAGTATTCCCAAATCATTGACGCCCAAGGTGCTTCTAGTACTATAAATCTAGAATCTAATCATAACCCCGAGTTTCGAGAATTATGTGAATTTGAATCTCATCAACCAGATTACTCCACAGTTAATTACCACCTCTTGCGGATGTTTCCATTCTTAAACCATGAATATAATCCTTTCCCCAAATACGGTAGAGTGACCATGATTACTTGTAACAGAATTGGAGTTGAATCTGACGTGTTATACGGAGGATCCTCTTCTATGATGCAATTCAATGATGTCCCCGGTAATGATGATTTTGATCATAATAACCCCAGTGTTGATGTATTGGGATACTTACCTACAGGACGTCAAGGCGTTTTATATAGAGAGTTAGATGTATAGTGAGTAATTAATATGCACTAATCTGCCGGGCTAAAGAGGTCTACATGCACACTATTGCTCAAGGTGCATAATTTGCGGTGAGTTGCGTCGTCCTGTGCAGTAGGCTGCCGTCTGAAATCAGAGGGAGAAAGTCGTCACACGAGGTTTTTTTTTTTTTTTCTGAACAAATTGCTTACTATTCTTTATCGATGAAATCCCTTCGGAGATTAGTTATCAAGACGTTTTTGTTGGTAATAATATTAGTAGGTATTGCTAATACTTATAAAAGTTTTAATAAAGTCTATGTCGACCAATATAAGCAGCAACTCCAGCGGTCAATAACCGTCAAAATCAATAATTGGTATTCCAATTTCCTTTCGTCTAATCTTCATCTTAATAATGATCAGGATTTCTTAAACAAACTACAACAAATTAAGGATGAAAAGACAACAAAAGAACCTAAAGAGTTTTGGGATGTAACGGAACAGTCATTACCTTTACAAGTGGATATACCGAAGTATTTCTATGAGAAGTCTGAATCTGATAATAAACCTGACGTTCAACCATTTGACCCTAGATTGACACTTTCTATTTATTTAGATCGAATTAAAGCCAAACCTAATGATCCTATTCAATTTCATTGGGGTGATTGGGTGGATTTATCCAAATTGAATGAATTTTTTTATAAGAAGCAAAAAGATGTGAAAATTAAATGTGAAAATTTGTTTGATATCTCTAAAGATGCTGAATTGATACGAGAAAGTAGAATAGTCCCGGTTAAAGAATATTGTAAAACTTATTATGATGATCCATTAGGGTTTAAGGTTAAAGGGTACGCTGGGCCTCAAACGGTTGAAAATAATGAATTATTATCGAAAGCATATTTATATTCTAATTTCGAAAATCCCTTTAAAGTGGTATTTTTAGCCCATGAAGGGTCTTATGAAGTTAACGTTAAAGGTCATAAGTCGGATACCAGACATAGTTTGTTGTTTAATGGATATGTGGAACTGTTTGTTAAAGACACCAAGGAACAATCTGTTAATGTATTAGATAAATACAATTCTTTAATCCAACATACTCCTCCTAATAAAGAACATATTTTGGATAAAGAAGAAATTGAATTAGATCATAAAAGTTTTGATATTAATATTGATAAAATAATTACGGAATTAGAATCACAACTGAAGTTATCATTAATTGAAGCCAATTATTTAAATAGTTTAAAATTTTCTCGTGGAGATGATGATCCACCAAAATATTTTAATGAAGCTAAACTATTAGAAAGTCATGAACATAAATGGTTGGGCGATCACTATGATTGGAGGTTTTTCAATGGGTTAACTGTAGGTAATGAAGATCAAATAATTTCTTTGCATAGATTAATCAAGAATTACTTAAATTTCACCAAACAACATGGAATTATTACCTGGATAGCTCATGGGACATTATTAAGTTGGTATTGGAATGGGATTTCTTTCCCCTGGGATACTGATTTAGATGTACAAATGCCTATTGATCAGTTACATAAATTAAGTCGTCATTATAATCAAACCTTAATTGTGGAAAATGTAGGGGATGAAAAGGGAAATTTCAATGGAATGGGTAAATATTTCATTGATGTGGGGTCATCAATAAATTATCGAACTAAGGGTAATGGTAATAATAATATTGATGCCAGATTCATTGATGTTGATACTGGGCTTTATGTTGATATTACTGGATTATCAGTGACTGATATAGAACCTCCTTCCAGGTATGAATATTTATTAGAAATGAATGATGACATTAAACAAGAATTATTAAAAAATCATAAAAATGAGTTGGAAGAAATACAACCATATTATAAAAATAAAGAATTGAGATTATTTAATTGTAGAAATAATCATTTTCAAAGTTTAGAAGAATTAAGTCCATTAAAATTAGTAATGATTGAAAATCAATTAAGTTATATTCCAACGAATTTCAAAATGATGTTAAATAATGAATATAACTTAAATTCAATGACAGAAAAGAATTATCGAGATTATATTTATTTAAATAACTTTAAAATTTGGGTGAAAACTCAAATTATTTTGGATTATATAAAAGATCAGACCACTTGGATGAAAAATCCAAAAATATCTAAAAGAGTGGTATCTAATGTGGAAAAATTTCAAATTAATAAATTAACTAAAGATGATCATTTTAATTTATTAAATAATGATATTATTTTCAAAGAGGTTTATCATACATTTAATTTGACGACATATCATGAACTTGAAATTAAACGGTTAAATGGTGAGAGTCTTGATGTCCAAGAAACTCAGTTTCTTGATCATTTTGATAATAAATCCATCCGACCAGATTTATTTTTAAACAAGATAATTAAATCCAAAAGATCATAAAGGTAATTAACGACTAGTGATGATTACGAAATACATAGTAAATATAATGATAACGTTGACTTGACTTTTGTTCTAAAAACAGATACAGAAAATTCTATTTTTATAAATGGTGTCCGAGTGTGCCGTGCCAGAAATATAGTATCAGGAATATAGTGTCAGAAACAGTTATTTTGTGGGTTCAAGAAAGCTGAAATATTGAATTGAGCCTTGACATTAGTTCCAGGACAGTTTAGCAGCGCTGGAGCATTAGACGAGAAGAGAAAGGGGGGAGAATATAATATAGCGAGACGAAAATTTAAACACGACTTACGATACAAAATAATAACCCACGTTTACAGCACAGACAAAGGAGTATATATAAAAAAAAAAATATATCTCTATAAATTACCCTGAAATAGATACTCTCCAAACATAATCAATCCCCAGGAATTCCACCGGAGAGGAATATGTGTGAATAAGGTCTCGCTTGTTCTCAGAATCTTCTTTTCTCTCTGTTTACTTGCTGGTAGCAGTTCGGAACATATCAAACCACAATGGGAAACATTGTCATAACCAAAAAAGCGCCTGTATATTAATAAGAGGATTTGGAAAACAACGTGTGTCTACACCCTCAAAATCCTCGTAGTAAAGAGCTGAAAAGGGTGAAATTGCATTAGATAGGAAAATTCTAGTTGCTATTTTTAAGCGGAACACGATTTGGAAATGATGGGCAGAAAAAGGAAATGAACATCGACGTAAAACCTACATTTACACCCAAATTTGAATATAAAGTTATTCCTCGAGTCAGTACTATGAACACATGGTTGTAGATATTTTAATTAATTTTATTGTTTATTATATATTACAGTAAAGTTTTTAAACCAGTTTTCATAACAATCAACCAGCCTGATGTTTTTACTTCCTATTAATTCGGTCTATAGTGTTAGGGCTACGAAAAAATCGGCACCAAATGTTGCAACAGTACAGCCACCAATTGCTTTTTTTTTTCTTTCTCATTCCTAAAATTACCCTTTTAGTCAAGGTTTAAGCTACTATTACCTTTCCAAAAATAGTAAAATGTGGTTTGTCCTGAAAATTTTTCTCTATGTTTCCATTGTGTGAGATTAAAATTGCTTTTCCTGAAATTATTTTTTCTTTTCCTGGTGTCGCCTTTAGTTTGGGCTATAAATACCATTTGATATCCCCTGGTTTTATAAAAATTTTTTTTTTCTTTTCTTTTATTCTTTATTAATTCAAATAATCAAATCTTAATACTATCACAATGCAATTCAAACAAGTCTTAATCGCTTTCACTGCTATCACTTACGCTCAAGCTGCTAACGCTTCTAACGGTTCTAACGGTTCCGGTGAAGAAGACTCTGGTGCTAACCAAGTTGTTGGTGCTGGTGTTATCGGTGCTGCCGCTGCTGCTGGTGTTGCTTTATTATTATAAGTTGATTAAAGAACAAAAAAACAACAACTTTTTTAATACTAGCACCCTAAGAAGCATACCTTAAAATTTTTATTTTCTAAGATTTTATTCCCTTAATTAATAATTTTGCCTGCAGTGCAGATACACTGGGAAATTTAAACCTTTTTTTTTGTATTATTTTATTTTAATAGATTTTTTAATAAATGTTTTTATTGAATGTTGTCTTTGTAGTTAATGTATTAGAGTACTAGAGATAGTGCTAGAGAATAGAGATAGTATTTAGTGATGCTGCTAGAGATAGTAGTACCATCATATCAAGTATTAGTCATAAAAAAATTTTCTCCCTTTATGACTAGGTCGTGTCCCGGCATCACTGATAGTAGTAAGTTGTGAGAAACCCTTGTCAACAGAAACCCTTGTCAACCGGACCATAGACAATAAGCATAAGAAAACACTAGTTGTAACATAAACTATAGTAACCTAGGTTAATCTAGGTAAAGCAAACTACAATTATACCAAAGCAACCTTAAAGTAGACCGGAATACTAAATAAATGTTTTGTTGATAGTACCTTAGTCTTGACAATAGAGTTCTCAATACCCATTTTAGTAACAATGAGTTGCAACAATGTAACTTTAACGATTCAAGTCTAAATGGTAGAAGTAATTTTGTTTACACTTTTATAATAATATCTATTGGAATGTATTTACGGTTTTTAATCTCTATTATTGTTTTCTTTGTCTTTTAGCCTTGTTTTTTAGAATTTACTTGGGTTCTCTATATCTTTGTTAATTAATGTGTGAATGAGCTGCACAAGCCTTTATCTTTTAAAGTTTATATTCTCAAATTCACTTTTTTTTTTTTTTTTCTAATAATAAAAACCTTCAAATTTACTATCCCCGTCCTTCAATATTTGATACCTCCAAATTCACCCTCTTTAATTACCCAAAAAAAATTTAAAAACCTCTATTCCCCCCACTCCTCACCATCTTGACCTCAATAGGGGAACTCTCTGGGGAAAAAGAACTATAGCTACACGTGATGCTCGGTTCCTTTACCAAACGTAGGCGACAAATTGTACTAACCTTTGTATAACTTTGATTATGACCAAGTCAGAAACGGCTTATTTGGCGTCTAAGTTACCTTATGGTGATGGATCCAATAAGATATTTGGAATGGAAAACTTTGGTAATACATGTTATTGTAATTCGATTCTTCAATGCTTGTATTTCACTGATAAGTTTAGAATTCAATTATTGTCCCACCACGTAACTGAACATGATAGAAAACTTAATCTTTATGGAATTAAAAGTCATTCATTTACTAATAAATATGAAGCTTTAGTCAATAGGCGAACTAAAGATCAACAAAAAGCTGTTGCTGATGAGAAACCTAAATCTCGTAAAGGATCTCTCTTTGGTATTAAATTCAATTCTAATAATAATAATGGTCAAATGGTTTATAATGAAAATGATATTCCTAATAAGAAGGCCTATATTTTTGAAGCTCAAAATTGTGAATTTTTATCATTGGAACAAAAAGTTCGTATTAATAAAGATCGGGATTTTAAAAACATTCAATTTATGATTACTAGACCTTCTCAATCCCAAGATATATCTTCAAGTAATAATAATGATTATAGTCAATCGTCATCAATGTTATTAACTGGTGATAACAACAATAATGGTGGGTCTGTTTCTAGTGCTTCGGGTGTCCCCAATGGTGGTAATGGTGGTACTACGGGTAGTACTACTTCCACTCATAATGGCAGTATAGGTGGTAATTCAACTAATGGTTCAATAAATGGTAATGATGATGGGATTATTTCAAGTCAATCAAGTTTTATTATCGTTGGAATTCCTTATCCTGAAACTTTTTTACAAAATCCTATTAACCCATTCAATGCAAGTCCTACATCCGATCAAAGGAAAAAACTGGCTTTAATTAATGGTCCTATAGTTAATTTAGATCATTCATTACAATTACCGTCAGAACAAAGTGATGATTCGGCTTTACTTTATGCTTTAAAAGATTTATTTGAATGTATGGTTGAAAACAGATCTAATATTGGTGTAGTATCACCCAACTATTTTATTAGTAAACTAAAGGAAAAGAACTTTTTATTTCGACAAAATAATATGCATCATGATGCTCATGAGTTTTGTAATTATTTGATTAATGAAATTATTGAATGTTTAAACCAAGAAGTTGGTATAGAGAATAATTGGTGTAATAAATTATTTCAAGGATCTATTACTAATGAAACTAAATGTTTAAGTTGTGAAACAATCACTTCAAAGGATGAAGCCTTTTTAGATTTATCAATTGATATTCCACCAAATAATAGTCCTCATTCCTTAACTCATTCCTTAAATAACTTTTCTAGATCAGAAATCTTAACTCATCAGAATAAATTTTATTGTAATTCTTGTTCTTCCTTACAAGAAGCCACTAAAACCATTAAAATTAAACTGTTACCAGAAATATTAGTAATTAATTTTAAACGATTTAAATATGATGAAAATTTGGATAAAATGGTTAAATTATTCAATTCCATATCATACCCCTTTAAATTACGATTATTTAATACAACTATACCTGATAAAAGACAAAAAGATGATGATAGTACAGAGTTCAATAATTTTAACTTGTATGAATTATATGCTTTAGTGGTTCATATCGGAGGTGGTCCAATGCATGGTCATTATATTTCCTTGTGTAAAATAAAGTCCCAAATATGGTTATTATTCGATGATGAAACGGTTGAGATTGTTGATGATTCTTATGTCATGAGGTTTTTCGGTGACGGTCCTGGATTATCTAGTGCTTATATATTATTTTATCGAGTATGTGATACCTTAGATGAGGGAGAAGAAGAATTACTAGATTTTGGGTTTAATGCTAATGATCTTTATAATGGTAATGATTATAATATGGCATTTAATAATAATGCTGATACAAGTACTATAGGTTCTTCTATTAGAAAACCTTCGTCAGTATCATCATCTAAATTAAATTATAATCAAATCAATGAAGAACCCCATCATCAACGAGATAAATCTCAAACTTCTTCAATTGGTGGAAAAGATGGTACCAATGTATCAACTACATCAGACACAATACCTAACAATTCACCTTCATTGATCCCCATTAAAAAGAGTGGATTATTTAAGAAGAATTTCAGACTCGATGGATCAACGGCAGATTCTTCAATCAATGAAACTGAAAATAGAGATTCAGAACATGAGAAACCAAAAGTTCTGGAACCAGAAAAGGACAAGGTCAAAGATAAAAATAAAGAAGATAAATTCAAGGACAAAGATCAAGAAAAAGAATCATCTAAAGAAAAGAAAACTTGGGTAGGAGGATTGAAGAAAAGAGAACCAAAATCAGATTCTTCTTCAAATGATCGTAAAGTATCTTCTAGTAGCACAAAGCTGGAAGATAAGGAAAAGAGAAAATCTTTCTTTGGCTTCAAAAGGAAGTGAAAAAAAAAGTATATACAAAATATATTTCAAGTTATTGGGAGTCGTTATTGGGAGTAGTTAAGTGTAGTAACACGTGATATAGCAACATTTTTTCCGAGATCTTTATTGCGACATAAAGAAGATGAGTAAGAAAAAGTGAGAAAATTGATATAATAACGGTTTTTCAATTTTTTTTTTTCAAATCAATTTATTTCCTTATTTTTTTAACAATGTCGTCATCAGTTGTTTCGCCTACAATTAAAACTTCCTCAACATCTAAATTAATAACATTGGCTGCTGGATGTTTTTGGGGAGTAGAAAAAGTATTCAGAAAGCAATTTGCAGCTAAGGGATTACTTGATATTAAAGTCGGATATGCTAATGGGATCCCCAGTATTGGTAATATTAATTATAAAGAAGTTTGTAGTGGTAAAACCGAATTTGCTGAATCCATTCAAATTTCTTATGAACCATCCAAATTAACCTCGAGTGAAATATTGGATATATTTTACAGAATGCATGATCCTACCACATTGAATTCCCAAGGTAATGATGTTGGAACTCAATACAGATCAGTAGTAATGACTCATAGTGATGAAGATAACAAGGCTGCTTGGGATGTCAAGGAAAGAATCCAAAAGGAATATTACCCTAATCATAAGATTGTCACCATAATAGAACCAATTAAGGTTTGGTATGATGCTGAAGATTACCATCAAAAGTATTTGGAAAAGAATCCTATGGGTTATGAATGTGCTTCTCATTTCATCAGAACGGCTCCAAAAAAATAGATCCTTTACTGTCAATGATTTCAACACTACTTGATAAATTTAGTGGCCATTGATAGTATGTGCCATATAATTGAGCAATCAATGTCATTTTAATGTATTGTAATATATGAAATTATAAAAAAAGAACAAAATAAGAAGATATTTATTCTCTAACTTCTCTAATATCTCTAACTTCTCTAATATCTCTAACTTCTCTAATGTCTCTAACTTCTCTAATGTCTCTAATGTCTCGAATATCTCTAATGTCTCTAATATCTTCAAAATCATTAACCTCTCAACTCTATTTTCTCGTTATACGCACACACCATGATACGCGTACTTTTTCTCATTTGTCACCTTCATCACTTGATTAAAACCACTTTAATAATGTCATTGTGGGTTGATAAATATAGACCACAGAAGTTGGAATCATTAACATATCATCAATCGATTTCACAAAACTTAAAAGCTTTGTCAAGTACAGGAGATTTCCCTCATTTATTAGTATATGGACCTAGTGGAAGTGGTAAGAAAACTCGGATTTATGCTACCTTACAAGAATTATTTGGTAGTCAAGTTGATAAATTGAAAATTGATGTGAAAACCTTCACTACATCTTCTAATAGAAAGTTAGAATTTAATGTATTAAGTTCACCCTTTCATTTAGAAATCACTCCTAGTGATATGGGTAATAATGATCGGGTAGTTATTCAAGATTTGTTAAAAGAAGTAGCATCTACAGAACAAGTTGATTTTGGGACTAGTAAGTCAGGAATCAAACATAGATTTAAAGTGGTTATTATCAATGAAGCTGATTCCTTAACTAGAGATGCTCAAGCAGCTTTAAGAAGAACTATGGAAAAATATTCTTCTAATATTAGATTAATTATGATTTCCAATACCACTTCTAATATCATTGCCCCAATAAAATCAAGAACTTTATTAATTAGAATTCCTGCCCCTACAGAAGATGAAATTGCTTCGGTATTATCTCTTGTATCGGATAAGGAATCATTAAAATTCAATACTAATGATGATATGGCTAAACTATCATTTTTTAAACATGTAGCTAACACTAGTGATAGAAACCTAAGAAAAGCCTTACTTAGTTTTGAGACTATTGTGATGCAGAATGAACTGATCAATATTACTAATACTTCACAATCCACTATTCAATTAGATTGGGAAGTCATAATTAAAAATATATCAGGGTCAATAATATCCAATAGATCAGTAGCTAATTTGGCAAAAATCAGAGTTGTGTTTTATGAATTATTAGCCCATTGTATTCCTCCAAGAATAATATTAAAGACTTTATTGTTCAATTTAATTGAAGCTTGTAATAATAATTTTAATTCTATTAGAGATTTAGTGGCTATAGGAGCAACTTTTGATGAAAGACTTAGTTTAGGTCAAAAAAGCATATTTCATTTAGAAGGTTTCGTGGCCAAGTCCATGGTGGCTCTAGATGATTAATACTACTGTACATATCGTATATACCATATGTTTAATGTTGAACCTTATTATCTCCCACCCGTTTTGAATCGATTTCTCTTTGTTTAGGATCAACTATTTCTTCATAATCAGGTGGAGGAGCTTCAACTTCGGGTCCTGAAGTACTAGATCCAGCAGCAGGAGCTTGGACTTCAATCTCATTATTAGGTTCATCAGTGTAGCCTCCATTGGCAGGTGTTGGTGACACTCTGGCCCGAGGTCTACTTTCTTCATCAATTCTAGTGTAACTAGGATCATGAAGAGTCTTGGGATATTCAACAAGCACATAATATATAGCAAAAAGTACCCCTGGAATGTGTCCAAGGAAAGTTAACAATACCGTTACAAAGAACTCTTTAGTTAAGATTGTATAATTTGGGCCTGTTAACAAAAACACCGGTAAAGGAGGAATGAAAAGTCCCATAATAACCAATAAGATTTTTTGGGAGAAGTTAGGATTTTCTCTTTCCCCTGACATTGTTAAAGTAGTAAAAGTAGATAATTATAGAAGTATATTTCAATTATTGATAAAAAATGACTCTTCGCACTTTATTAGGAGACAATCATTATCGTAAAAAAACCAGCAACTTATCAATACACAATTAGAGATAACCAATGGATTACGTAAAGAAAGCCATATGGGGTCCAGACCCTAAGGAGCAGATGAGGAAGATTAATCAGTTGTTAAGAAAGAATAAGAGAGAATTGGATCGGTCTATGAATCAACTACAACCGTTAAAGAAGAAGACGGAATCCTTGATTAAGAAATCGGCTAAAGAGAAGGATATTAAACTGGCTAAAATCTATGCAAGGGAACTTCAAAACATCAATAAACAGTATAATAAGTTGCATTTATCCCAAGCAAGAATAGATTCCATAACGATGTCTATAAATGAGCAATGGTCGATGAATAAATTAACCCAATCTATGCAAGCGCTGACGGTTGTTATGAAAGATGTTAATCAATTGGTTAATTTAGGAGTTGTTTCAGGAAGTATGCAAGATTTACAGAAGGAGTTAATGAAATCAGGTATAATAAATGAAATGATGGATGACATGGTTGACATGGATATGGAAGATGATGAATTAGAAGATGAATCCCAGGATCAAATTAATAAGATCATTGAAGATTTAACTCAAGATCAATTCTCCAAGATTGATAGTACTGTTCCTTCTGACAAGCTTGAAGTTGAAGAACAACAACCAAATGAAATTCAAATGGAAGATAATGAAGAAGACCACGAAGCTTTAGATGAGATGAGAGAACGGTTAAAGGCATTACAAGAATAACCAGGTGTTATTGTTTCTTTAGATGTTGTTGTTGATGTTATTTTTTTTTTCTTTTCTTACGTTCTTGTGTATTCAAACTATATCAAGCCAATTTACCTACTAATAGAACCACTGATACTACGACTTTAATCATCTTTAATATATACTTAGATCCACTGCTGGTAGCAATGTACTCATTATCTTTATCTTGGTAAGCTTCAGTACCTTTGATTCCATCACTATAATAGGAATCATTATCCTCAGCGTCTGTCGGAGCAGCAGCTATTGAAGTTGAAGTTGGTAATGGATCTTGTGGTTCTTCATCGTCTTTATCACTTTCTTCAGGTTCCACAGTATCATTGACTCCAGTGTCATTATAACCAAAAGGTAAGAACCAAAATTTTTTCTTGGTTTCTTCTTCTTCTGTACAGTCATCACTAATACTTCCTTTGTCAATATCAAAATAAACACCAGCTCCTATGTTAAGATCAGATTTAATTACTGGTTCCTCAGTTTCTTCAACACCATTATCTTCTACATTCAGTTGTACATTTTCTTGTACATCATTGATTTCTACTGGTTCAGTAAATTGGGTTTCTTGAGTTGTTTCTGGTGGTGATACTGTTATGACTTCAGATAATAATTTACCTTCGTCAATAAAATCAACAATCTGTTGGACAAAATTCAAATCATTATAATCTAAACCACTCGGGTTAACCTCACCTTCTCCTAAAGTATTCCCAAGGAGTATACTTATAGTAATGAAAATTAATCTTTTGATTATCATTGTGGTTTACAAACTACAAACAAGAAAAAAAAAATAAAATAAAAAAGAATTGCTGCAAAAAAGAAGAGATAAATACGCTGCAAAATCACAAAGACGGTTTTGGTATTTAGCTAATCATATATTTAAACGTAGAGAAAAGCAATAACTAAAAAGATCATTTCGATAATGGATAATTTAGGAAATGTACAAGACAAACTTTCATAAATAGTAGAATTATGAGGAATATCCACGGTAAGATTTACTGATGAGTTTGTATAATTCTTTTCTTGATTAGAAAAGCTGGTGTTCTTGAAAAAAGGTGGTACTGAATCAGTAATCATTTCAGGGATACAATCATTGGTATTATTACAGAACAAAGTCAACTTTTCTTTTAAATAAGGATAGTTTTTGGCTTTGGTTTTACTGTTCTTTTTTGTAGAATAGTGTTTGTTCATTTTATCAGGAAAGGTCGAAGTTTTAACTTTTGAATCTTGATATAAATTATTGGTTAATTTTTGTTTAATAGGATAAAATACTCTGTAAAAGGATTTCCAGGAACTACTAAGAACTGATGCTTGATCACGACTAATACCTAAAGAATGTAATAATTCTCTTTCTGAATCGAAAGAAGTATTGGAAACTTTTCTTAATGCTTTAACTAGAACTTTTTGTTTGATCTTATCTTTATTTAAAAGATTTCTTAATTTACGACTGTTTGTCGAATTGAATGAATAATGACCAAATTCAGAACTTGATACACAATCATCATCATCTTCATCATCTTCAAAAGGATCATAATCAGAATCATCAGAAGTAGAATCAGAATCATCAAATTCCAGACCACTACAACTTTCTTCAAAATAACTACCATATTCATCATTACTTTTCTTATCCTTGAAGTATTTTAAAATGTTAAATAGGGAAAATGTAGCATCATCTAGAACTTGGTTCTGATTTTGTGAATTCCCAAGCCTATTAATATCATTATGACGGTGGAATTTATCAGTTTCCATTCTATCATAAGGTACATAAGCTTGAGTGACAATGCAAAGAGCAAATATAAGAAATAAATAGCTAGCAATCATGAGTAATTACAATTGATAAAACAATTGATGATTATTGTGATGTTATAAATACTAATACTTTTTGTGAACATCTTGAGAACCTTGGGATTTTTAGCTAAAATAATACCAAATTGATGAAATAAAGGGTTTCAAAATACAATTGAAATTCAATTTGCTTTCTATTTTTTTCTTCTTTCATTAGCTTTTTCTTCCACTTCTTTAGACCAAGCGTCTAATTCATCAACAAGAGCTGTCAATTTGATACTTCTTTCATCAATATCATCAATCATTTCTTTATAAATTCGATATTCCTTATCTAGAAAGTGTTAGTAACATTATTTATTATCTATCAAATAGCTAATTAACACATACCAATAACAGCAAGATTCTTAGAGTTCTTTTCCAATGCATTTAAGTTCTCCTCTAGCTTAATATAATTCAATGATTGATTAGTATTTAAATTCTCAAGAAGATTGAGATCAATAGTGGATACTTCAGTATCAGTATCAATCAACTTTGATGCTAAGTTTAGGCCATGATGGACTAATTTAGGAGTATTTTTCAGAGCTGACATGGAATAATGATAGTGTAAACCATGTATAATATATATAAATGTGCGAGTGAGGTTTATCTTAGATATATATATATATATATATATATTTGTATGTGTTTATATATATCTATATATATATTAACATCTATTACCTATTTACAACAACTTGCTTACTGTATTAACGACCTCTGTACATTTGATACACTGATTCTTTGGATGCCATGATATTGGCCCATTTAGGAGTAGGATCTTTATTTAACTTTTCAACATAATTAACCTTACTGGGCTTCTCAATACATTTAGTAGGACTAACTCTTATATTGGAGGATTTAGTAATGATTTCAAAAATCCCAGGTAATTTATCAGAAGCTTTTCTTAAAGATTCTTTAGCCATTTTTTCATGAATATCTCCTCTGATTTCAAATAATACTTTACCAGTTCTCACTCTACAAGCCCAATGATCAAATGATCCTTTACCTTTACCCATTCTTGTTTGATTTCCTTTAATACAAACAGGTGTATTACATGTAAATCTTGTTATTAAATCAGCCCCAGCTGGTTTTATTCCTCTTTTGATTACATTATCGGCTTCTTTTAGTTGAGTGGCAGTCATTCTTACTCCATTAGATTTTAATCTTAATCCATAATTTCCAAATTCTAACGAAGTTCCTTTTACTGATCCTCCTGTTCTTACACCAACTTTACCTTTAAATGCTTTTCTTATTCTTTTATATCTTGGGGCATATTCATGTTTAAATCTACATGGTATTATACTAGCAACTCCTACTGGTGATAAGGAATTTGTCATCTTCCCATTTAATACCAGTAATGGAGATGCTGAGGATATCATTGGTCTATTCAAACCACTTAATGTGGCGCCAATATTTCTGGAGAATAATGTCCCAATCATTGGTTGTTTTAGATTATTGAATTTTCACTTTCTCACAAAATTTTCACTATGGTTTTTTTTTTTTTGAATTTTTTCTCTTTGAATTTTACAATTTCTTTCGTTTTTGTGTAACTTAGACACATCACTAAACTAACACAAAACCATCAATACTATAATAATGGCTGCAAACATTATGGTTTATGGTATATATTTGCAAACTATTTACAAGAGAATTGATTCTAAAAATTATCTAATTTCAATACCAAAATATTTGGTTAAATCAGTTTCAACTTTAGTATGAATTTCGTTGATTTCTTCATTGGTTAAGTTTCTATCCATGGATTGATAGTTAACCCGATAACATTGTGAAAACTTACCAGTTTTGGGGTGAGTGAATTCATCTATAAGAGTAACACTTTCAGCTAAATCAGAAGCATAAGATCTAACAGTTTCCATAACATCATTGGTGTGTAATTCAGAATTTTCAGGTAACCAAAACGAAACATCTCTTTTAATTCCTGGATATTTAGAATAAGGAATAAAAGTAGAGATTTCATTTCTTTTAAATTGATTACTAAACCTTTCATCTAAAGTCCAGAAAAGTCTAATATCAGGAATTCCAAATAATAACATGGCGATTCTATCCAAACCAATACCAAAGGCCCATCCAATGACATCTTTTGATAACCCCGAATTTAAAAACACTTGTTGTCTAACTAAACCACAACCACAGCATTCTAACCATTCTCCTTTCCACCAAACTTCAATTTCCCATGAAGGACTGGTCCAAGGGAAGTAGGCTTCAACCCATCTAACTTTAAGTGGTTCGTTAAGATATGGTTCATCAGACCCAGCTTTTCTAGCTGATTCCCGAGCTGATTCAAAAACTGTATGTACTAAAGATTCTAATGTCTTCTTCAAATGATCAGCAATTAAAACTACTTCTTCATCGGTCATGTAATCTTGTTTAGGATTACCATCATTATGAGCTACTAATCGATTTGGATCCTCTACTATTAAATCAGTCTTTGGAATAGAATCAATATCTTTCTTAAAACGCTCAATAAGTCCAGGCTCATTTTTATTCCATGTCCTAGCACCTTCAACCTGGTGAAATCCTGGATAATGTGTTCTATCTATTTCATCTTTACGATAAACATCAGCAGTAATAACGTACCCTGGAGTTTCAGTGACTTGGAAACATTCATTTTCATGAGCTGATGTATGAGTTCTCAACAAATAATCCTTATTAAGGTAATAAGTATCAGATTTGGACCTTCCAGGATGATCTTGAGGAAATCCAAGTAAATCAAAGTTCTCACGAACTGTAACCACAGGTTTGAAATCATTGAAAAAAGTATATCCTAAACCATTGAAATTCTTTTCCACCAATTCTTTCAATATTCCTACCGGATGATCTGGATTTTGATGTAATTTTCTCTTTGTCAATTCCATAATAAAGGGTGGTACATTGGTCCAGTCGTCAGTTCTATATTTCTCACCATCAACATCAAGGTATTCTGGGTATTTCCTATTCGGAAGCTGTGAATAGTTTTTTATAAAGCCCTTATTAGTTATTGTACTTATGGAGCATGACTTTGAAAGAACCCTTCCAATCCCGAAATTACCTTTTACAACGTTCATAAAGAAAAAATAATGAAAAGAATGAAAAGAAAAATGAAAAATAAATCAATGAAAAATTCACCGATAAAATTCACTATTAATCGCGGGTTTACTATGATGGTCTCTATATGCTCTATAAATCGGTTATATACAAGAAGTGAAATGAAAAAGAAAAAAAGGAAACAAAAAAAAAAAAAATACTATACAAATTGATTACCAGGTTTCTTGAATATACCTTCCAGAAGATTCCATTTGTTTAAGGATCAAGTCTGCATCTTCTTTGGATATACCCTTTTGGGATATACTATCAACTATGGTTTCTCTAACTTGTCTAGGCATAGGACCACTAGATCCACAAACATATAAAATGGCCAGATGATTTAATATTAAATTCAGAACAATTTCACCTTGTTCAAACAATTTGTGTTGGACATATTGTTTTTTGGCGTTTTGGGATCGAGAAGCAGCCGTATAAATATGGAAATTAATGTCTAATTTATTAGCAAGAAATTCCCATAACTCTTTAAAAAAATAATCTTTTTCTTCGTTTCTAAAACCATAAAATAAATGTATTTCACGACCATTGGATTGTCTCAGACAATATTCGGTTAATGCTTTCATGGGAGCAACTCCAGTACCAGGTCCCACCATGATTAAAGGAGGATTATCGATTTCTGGTAAAGAAAAGTTTAAATTAGCCTTATGAACAGAAAAGGCAACTTTTTGACCTCTATTTAACAGTTTTACCCATTTGGTACATAATCCTTTTCTAATTCTTCTAATGATAGTCTTGTATTCAACAATTCCAATAAGTAATTCTACTGAATGAGGATTTGGTGCTGAAGCAATCAGGAAAAGTCTAGGTCTAATTTTGGGAAACAAATCAAACACATAATCCACAGGAATAGTCAAATTATTTTGGAATTCAATCAATGTTTCTAAAATCAGTCTTCTTGGTCTATTGGCATAATTATATAATTCTTCACTATTTTCAAAATTACAAAAATCTTGTAATTTTTCCTTCTCTCTTTGACCATCTTCATTAGAATCATCAACGAAATGCCAAAGTAAAAAGAAAAATGATCGTGTGGGTATGGCTATTAAATCGAGGTGATGAATAAATAACGTTCGAAGAGTAAGTAACAGGTTATCAATTAAACCTCCTTCAATATATGGAATCTCACCATCAATGGTTAATGGTTTATCGGCTATTGCTTTCCATTGTGGTTGCAGCTCGAATAACATTTCAACATCTTCTGGGTCATTACAAGGTATGAGACCAATGGAATCACCAGGAACATAATTAAGTGTATCTGAAGTTTCTATAGTTAAATGTCTCACATCTTGAAAATGATCATCAGGAGTAAGACGAATATTATCTTTAATAGAACCAACTTTGGATTTGGACTTTGGGTATTGAGCTTTAGAGATTGAAATATCTTCCGTATTAGCCGTGATAGACTTATCAACTTGCTCAGAACTTATTACCACTCTATTATCAGGAGGTAAAACTGTAGAATCATCTAAATTAGCCACATTAGAAAGTTTATTCTCCAAAGCAGTCATAAGACTTCTTTCCCATTCACTATAAAACCCATCCAAGCCTTCACTAGATTGCTCGTCAGCCTCACAACGAGGTGAAAGTTCTTGACATCCTAACTGTAATAATCTAGTATGAAGCTTCTTGGCGGCATAGTTAAACTTGGGATAAGAAGAATCACCTAAACCAAGACTAGTCAAAGATATATGATTCAACAAATCACCAGGAAGTTTCTTTTTCAACAAAAACTTCATAAAGTTCTTCCCATTTCTAGGAAGTTCTCCTTGTCCAGCAGTAGCACAAATAATAATCAAATACTTTGTATCAGTAACCAATTTCTTCAAATCATAATCATCCAAGGTTGAAATTGTCGGATTCAACTGTAAATATCGAAGTCTTCTTTGAAGAAAAATTGCATAATCCTGTGCCGTTCCTGTGTCTGAGCCGTATAGAATGGTAATACCTTCACTCATGCTTTTACTATACACAATCAACCGGTTTAGTTCAAAGTCTTCACTATTGGTTTCTATGAATGTGGATTTGACTATTTCGCGAACATGTTTTAAATAGCATTTTTGTCGGAAAATAACAATCTAAACATAACCTGTAAAGAACGAGAAACCCTATAAAGTTAGTTTTTGTTTTTTCTTTTTGTCTTTCTTTTTCCAATGGCACCAAAGAGAAAATCCGTTGTTGGAGGAGGTCCTGGAAAGAAGCAAAAGGCTTCGACACCAGCACCAGCACCAGTTCCTCCAAGCTCAGAAGAGATAAATGAATTCTATCATTCAACTGTGGACCTTGTCCTTAAAATGATGGACGATGATAATGAAAGAACTATTGCTGATCCATTCATTAAGTTACCTTCAAAGAAGTTTTATCCTGATTACTATAGTATCATCAAGGAACCTATTAGTATCAATGTTATTCAGAAACGATTAGACGCGGGACAATATTCTTTGACTTCTACTGATGAATTTATCAATGATTTTAAGCTTATCTTGGATAATGCTGGTTCTTATAATGACCCAAGTTCTTGGATAGTCCAAGATGCTCAAAAGATATATGATTTTGTCAATGCAGAGGCCCAACGATTAGTTCAAGGGAGTGCTGGAGATGGTATTAGTAATGATAACTTACCTAGCGCTGCTAATACATTGGTCAATGAACTCATTGATCATGATTTCCCTGAAATTGGAGTTATAAGTGGTCCTTTTCTTGAAGAAATCGATAAAAATGAGTATCCGGATTATTTTAAGATTATTAAACACCCTACTTCTTTCAATAAGGTGTTATCAGCTATTGATAATGATCTTTTTGATCCTCAATTATCAGTAGAACAGAATCTTGACAAATTTTATGATGCCACTAATCTTATATTCACCAACGCTCAAACTTATAATGATCCTAGTTCTTTGATTCATCAAGATTCTTTGAAATTACAAGAATTATTTGAAGAAAAATTCAAAGATTTGAAAGCAAAAGCTAGTACCGAGAATTCTAAACTCAAAGTTAGATTTAAAGCTCCAGATACTAAAGATACAACCAAATTAAAGTTAAATTTGAAGGTTAAAAGTGGTACTCCTCCAAAACAAGAAAGAAGAGGTAGGAAAAAGAAGGTAGTAGCTCCTCCACCAGAAGATGAAGATAATGAAATAAAACAAGAAGATACAATGAATCCTACTGATGATATTGAAGGTGATCAAGATTCTGAAATGGATGAAGATGAAGATTCCGAATCTAAATTAGAGGTAACACCACCACAACCAACTTTAGAATCAAATGTTATGGGAAGAACTACTACTTTAGGTTCCACTCAAGATGTATTTATTAAAGATGCTATGGTTTCAACATCACCTTCAACATTACCCCAAATAGAAAGTCAATATCAAGATTTGGTTAATTATAGAACTAATCAACTTCCAATGAGACATCAAGTAGTTAAAAAATCCTTGTTCCCAATGTCAGGAAAGGAAGCTTATTCAACTTTATTTGAATATAAATTCCCATCCAATGGATATTGTTCCCAATCATATTCAATGGTGTTACCATCAGAATCATCTTCATTTATTTCTTTGAAATTTTCATTACATGAACACCTTCATGGCATCAAAAGACCCGATTTAATAAATGGTCAAGGATTTTCAAACCTGACATCAGATGAAGATTTCAAAACATCCCTTTATGTCAATGATGAAGAGGTCACTGATTCAGGTGATATAGATGAAGAGAGATTTGATGATGGAAGTGATAGTGGTCTTTTAAAATTACTGTATGATTTGAAACTAAGTTATGGATTAAATATAGTGACATTTGAGTGTCGTGTAGCTCCAAGTGTAAGTAAACTTATCAAAAACATAGAAACCAAAGATGAAGGTGAAGAAGTGGCTGGAAGACATACAAGACATCAAGTTCAACAACTTAAAAGAAGTTGGGAAGTAGAGAAAATGACTTTTTTCATTGTATGTAATAGTATTTAAAATTTAATGTATCATTATTGAAAGTTGTATAATGCAAAATAAAATTCTATTTACCAATACAAAATGTAGAAAATACTACACCAAGTACTTCTTCTATTCCTATAGCTTGACCTGTAATTTTACCTATTCCTAAAGAAGCTTGATTCAAACTCTCTGATGCAAGAACTACATCGTCTTGATGTCTCCAAACTTCAAACTGATCAATACCATATAGAACATCATTGATTAGTATATCCTGAGCTCGAGTAGAAATAGTAATGGGATCAGAATTTTCCGTTAGAGTTATGTCTTTAAAGCTTTGACTTAATTGATTAACAAGTTCATCTATACCAGTTCCGACTTTACACGACACCACATGAACCATATCTCTATCAATCAGTAAAATATCACAGTGATTCTGGATTAGCTCTTCCTTTTGGGGATCATTAGAAGTAAGTAAATCCTCTTTGTTGATAACGGCAATAACCTTGGCTCCAGTTTGACGTAAATCATTTACATGATCAATAAAGTCTTTACTTATGGATACAGGATCAAGTAAAGGTAGAACTATTAAGGCTAAATCACTGGAAAGTGTCTTGGCCTTAGCTCGTTTTATACCTTCAACTTCAATTTCATTGGCAGCTTCTATTTCTCGAATACCTGCAGTATCACCAATGACAATTTTATAACCATTGACATCCATTGGAATATCTATAGTATCTCTTGTAGTACCAGGAATATTACTTACAATGGAAGCATCTTCATTAGCAATGACATTTAACAATGATGATTTACCAGCATTTGGTGGTCCCAATAATGTCACTTTGATTCCGTTTAATAATATTTCTGATCTCTTAACTCGATGGAGGTATTGTTCAATATCGTTCTTCAACTTTTGAACGTTAGTGCTAACACTATCAAATAATTCAGCTACTTCATCAATATCATGATCCTCACCAAAATCTATAACTGTAGTTAATAATGCAATGTTATTTAAAATCTCTTGTCTCCAATGAAGAAATAATCTTTTAGTTTCTCCTTGCATTGATGATAATGTTGATTGTCGTTGAGTTTCTGTTTCAGCATCAATCATTTCTCGAACTCCTTCCAATTCTGTCAAATCAAATCTACCATTTACAAATGCCCGTTGTGAAAATTCCCCATTTTCGGCATATCGAATATGAATTCCCTTTTCAGGACAATGTAAATTCTTGATTTCTTTTAGTATCGACTTTATAATAGCAACTCCTCCATGAACATGAAGTTCTAATAAATCCTCTCCAGTGTAGGAATGAGGATTATTGAAGAACACTGTCAATGCTTCATCTAATAACCCCCCTGTTTGTGGCGATTTTAGCTTCCGAACACTTGTCTTTCTATGATGTGGTAATGATTTGGTTCCCGTTAAGGTATTGAATATATATTGACTTTGGGATCCTGATATCCTGATAACACCAATAGCTGATCGAGACAATGTAGTTGATAATGCATAGATTGTAGGAGTATAGTCTGAATGAATACCCCGAAAAAAGTGTTTCCTGATACTTATCAGGTTAACATTGCCTAATCTGGTTCTAAACAACGATAAAAGTCTCATAAATAACTGTAATCATCAAAACCAATGGATATAGGATTATAAGATTATATAATCGTAAAGTGCGATGAGCAAAGTCATTATTGATTATTGATTAAGTCATTATTGATTAAGTCATTATTGATTATAATCATTATCTTTTATTACAATGTTATTTCCATCAAGAACACTAATAACAGCTAAACAAGGATATTTAAAGAGTTCTATCAGACTCTTTACCTCCAACGTAACAAGATTATCACACGAAAACCCTCTAGGTCTTCCTAAGAACAAAAATGGACCTGATGTTCCTAGAATGAGTAAAGGATTACCCATAAAGCAAAAGATCCCTAATGTCGATAAAATAGTCTTGGTTGCTTCTGGGAAAGGAGGAGTGGGGAAATCCACGGTCTCAGTAAATTATGCTATGGCATTGAAACAATTGGGTTTCAGAGTAGGGATACTAGATGCTGATCTCTTTGGACCTTCTATTCCTAAACTATTGAACTTATCAGGAGAACCTAGAATCTCTGATTCGGGGAAATTACTTCCATTGACCAATTATGGATTACAAAGCATGTCGATGGGATATTTGGTTAAACCGGAGAGTCCTGTTGTCTGGAGAGGATTAATGGTTATGAAAGCATTACAGCAATTACTATATGAAGTGGAATGGTCACTGTTGGATTATTTAGTCGTGGATATGCCGCCAGGTACTGGTGATACTCAGTTAACTATTAGTCAACAATTGAAAGTTAATGGAGCTATTATTGTTAGTACTCCTCAAGATATTGCTCTTATTGATGCTGTAAAAGGTATTGCCATGTTTGAAAAGGTCGATATTCCTATCCTTGGTCTTGTGGAAAATATGAGTTATTATATTTGTCCTAATTGTAACCATCAAGCTCATATATTTGGTGATAGAGGTGTAGTGGAAAAGGCTAAAGAAAGAGATATTCAAGTCTTGGGTTCAATTCCTTTAAATGAACAAATTCGTCTTTTGTCTGATCAAGGGAAACCAATTACTGTATCTGATCCTATGTCTGATGTATGTAAGTCTTATTTGGATATGGCTAAGAACTCATTGCTGCAAATAAAGTAATGATAAGGCTTCGTATACTTCATTGGGTTTGTGGAGGTGTTGCAAAAACGGCTGCGCTATGTACGTGTAAATAGCTGCAAAAAAACAAAAAGAAAATTAACAAGATTTTGTTTTGCAATTAGTTTTGGAATGATTATGATTTCTGTATTGATCACGGTTTTCCTGTTATTTTGGACTTTTGTTCAAAGTGACATTGATTCTCAATTACCAATCAATGGTACACATGAAGCTGTTCTTGTTGATCATTTCAAGATCTTTAAAGATTTGATTCCCAATAAGGATGATGCTGCTAAATTGAATATTATTAGAGATATGATTAACAATAGTTTACAAGATATTTCTGTTAATTCGAGTGAGTTATCTTCATCAAATAATTTAATTCATGAACCTCAAACATTATCGGGGGAAATAACTACTTCTTCTACAGAAGTTGTTGTTCCTACTATGGTTAATGAAGCGCTTACTACTATCACCACAATTATACCCACAGTTATTACTGTTCCAACAAAAACCATTACGTTACCCCCTAAGGAAAGTTATCATACTGTTGAAATCACTAAAACCATCACAGAAACTATGACCCATGCCAATGAAACTTCTCCAACTATCAGTCTTCCTAAAACACAAACCCAAAGTGTACAATCCGATGAGGTCAAAAGAGCTTATAAGTATCTTGAGCTGATTGTTAGAGAAATTGTAGCATCAAGTTTAACGGTTCAACAGGTTAATCCACCTATTACTAGTATTCCTGAGTCGGTGGCTACCGAAACTTCTACTGTTAAAAGAAGAACCATTACTAAAACTAGAACCAGGACTACCAAAACCGGTAGTGACTTTTATGAAGCCACTGGAAAACCAGGTAGCAATTCAGGTACAAAAAAAGTAACTACTCAACCAACGACTAAGTCGGTTGACCAGCCTGTTGCTAGAACTTTAGCTGTGTCTAAATCATCGAAATCAACTCCAATTGACTCAAAACAAACAATAAACCCATCATCACGTACTGTTGAAGTAGCAAAGGTTTCTACTGAAATGGTAAATTCTCCTGAAATTCCAACTGAACCAATGCCATTAAATAGTCAAGCAGTTTTGGGTAATAAAGTGACAACTTCTACCGTTGTCGAAGTCAAACCTTCAGACACTTCCTCAACCTTAAATGAGGAAACAACACAAATCATTAACCCTGATGCTACTGCAGTCATTCCAGCTATCAATACTCCAGAAATAGAAAGTAACCCTTCGAGGGAACATGGTAATGTTAGAGATATAATGAACTTAAACTTGGCCTCTAACAAAGTATCAGTTGGACCACAATTTCAAAACCATTCTCCCAAACCTCAGCCAGGAGTTAAATACGCCAAACCTAAAGTCCCTTGGTATTTTGTTCCAGAAAATGGGAAACAAGATTCTAATAACCAACATGAAATGTCTAAGTCCAAAGACTTATCATCAACAGTAACTATTCCAATAGTCCCTACTACCCTGACAATATATCCAATTCCTACAGTTGTAACATTACCTGAGTCACTGGAAACAATGACTAGTAAGAACTCTGATTCAGGTCAAAATTTAGATAACTTTAAACAAAAACAAGATGAAGACTTTATTAAGTATTTGAAAAGAATTTACCCACAAATGAAAGAGATGATAGAACCAAGTCTGTCCACTAACTCAATAGACGATAACATCATCACCACCATTGAAGAAGAACCTTTTACTACAGAAGTAAACATAAACAATCAAGACAATGAGGAATACCTTTATCAATACGTCATTGTAGATGAATCAAATGGGGAAAACAATACAATTTCACAACCAAATAATAACCCCTCATTAAATGATATCTCATTGCTGCAAAACACCAAATCGGTTCATTCTGATCCCTTTGACATTCAACACGTACCCAAAGAAATTAATAGTCCTTTCAAGACTTTTAAATCAGAAAAAGAGTTAGATGATTCTTATAAACAACAGCAATCTAATAAACCTAGTAGAACATTACTGCTGACCAGAAAGCCCGATTCATTCCCTACATTTGCACATACAACTGATGAAATTTCAAGTCAAAGGTTTAAAACTAAACACCAAAAAAAGAATAGTACCCATCAAGGATTTGATATCCATAATTTTTTCAACTTTAGGTCTTCGGGTTCTAGACTTAATAGTCATGGATGTTTTATAGTATTTATTTTGCTTAGTTAAATTTGAGTGAAGGAGAAGAAGATAAAGTGAAAAAAAAAAAAAAAAAAAAAAAAAAAAAAAAAAAAAAAAAAAAAAAAAAAAAAAAAAAAAAAAAAAAAAAAAAAAAAAAAAAAAAAAAAAAAAAAAAAAAAAAAAAAAAAAAAAAGAAAAATAAAATAAAATAAAAATAAAACACAAGAGATAAAAAGATCCAAAACTGACTCAATTCCTTGATCATTAACTTTACTTCATTACCTCCTCTCTAAATATACATTTCCGTTTAATAACCATTATCGGCTATCGCGATCATTCCGTAGTGAAGAGCAGAAAATCAACGAAAAAAAAATAATAATAACAATATAATTAAATTAATTAACCATTATTGACGCGAGTTATTGATTCGATTAGGAAATCTAAACCATGTCAAGTGATATTCCACTTACCCCTAAAATGACCCGGACCAAAATGGCAGGGACCCCCAAGTCACAAAAAAAGAAAACCATCTTAACAAAAGACTTTGATCAATCATACATGGAGGATCAAGATGAGACTTATGTGTACAATGAAACTACTGTTGCCAGTGATGATGAAGAATATGACAATAGTTTTTCCACAGAAGTAGGCAGTATTGCTGAAGATAAGAAGGAAGGTTCAAATCAACAGCAGCAACAACAGGAACAGGAACAGCAACAACAGCAACAACAACAACAAGGATCCAAACTCAAACAATTTATTACAAAACACGAAATCATGAGAAAATCATTGCATTCAGGAGTAGGATTCTTCACGTTATATCTTTATACTTTAGGAGCTCACCCTCGTCAAATTCTTGCTCCATTAGCCGTAATGTTTACGGTTATATTTACTAATGATTATATCAGACTTCAAAATCCTGAGTTAAATAAAAAGATTGTAGGATTTTTTTGGTTTTTAGTTCGTGAAAATGAAGTCAATGAATATAATGGAACTCTCTATTATATTGCTGGATTATCATTGGTGTTTTATTTATTACCTAAAGATATTGCTATTATGAGTGCTTTATTGGTTAGTTGGGCTGATACGGCTGCATCTACATTTGGAAGATTATACGGGAAGTATACATTCCAAATTGCTAAAGGAAAGTCATTTGCTGGAGCCTTAGCTAGTTTCTTCACTGGAGTTATTAGTTGTTATGTATTCTACGGATACTTTATTCCTAAGTATCCTGAAGTTAACGATGTTAACGATTTAATGTGGACGCCGTCTAAATCTTATTTAGGAATCCATGTTTTTGCCGTATTGACGGGATTTATTTCCAGTGTGGCAGAATTTATTAATTTATTCAACATTGATGATAATTTCACCATTCCTGTTTTAGCTGGATTTTTCCTTTATGGAGTAGCCAAGGTATTTACCATTTAAGAAGCTCGTTTTAGTTTAGAAGTGTCATATATTCCCGGTATTGATAGATAGATAGATATATATATATATATATATAAAGTTTATGTGAACCCTTTTATTTATGCCTCAATTCATTAAATTCATCAAAGTATAGAGTATATTTCAACCCTTCATAACTCTCAAGTTTTAACCATCCGTCTTTGATTCCTTTCTTATAGAAATCAACAACCTTGGATTTCGAAATGCCTTCATAGTCGGCTTTTCTTAAGAGATACCATAAAGTTGTATTTTTATCCCAATTTTGTTCTTCTGCCACACTGGGGAGGAAAGTTCCTGAATAAAATTCTTGTCCAAGTTCAAATGATAGTTTTAGACCATGCATACCAATAGTCCAATCTAAGGGATCATCAATAGGGATAAAATCACGAAGTAAAGTCACGGCACATGATAAATTATCAAGTTCTTTTGTTGAAATAGGAGGAAATCTAGGATCTTCTAAACCTGCAGTTAAAGCAAATCTTTTCACTCCTGATTCAATTGATTGAGGATAAAATGTTCCTATACATCCTCTTAAATTATCATTTTTATCCCAAGTAATAAATAATGGAGCTTGAGAAGGAAAGTCTGACAAACTTTCTTTAGTCAATTTTAAGCAATTGGACAATGATCGAGGAGTAGTGCCATTCAATTCCCCAAATAATGTTTCAAAAGCATACAAACACAATCCTTTAGACATGTTAGTAATATTGTATAACCCCTTCGCGGCTATTAATATGTGAGAGTAGAAGACACTATAATGAGGTAAGATATATGAACAGTTTCAGTGACTGAAAGCTGCTATATTTGTGCAATTGTTCTAAATTTAAATAATGACTATTTGGTAACTACTAAGCTGTTATTAGGTAACAATGATCAACAATAATTAACTGGTAAACACTAACTACATTAACCATATTAACCAGTAATTAACCAGTAATTTACCATATTAACCAGTTATCTACCAGTCATTTACCTCAAAACTACTCCCTAATCCCTTACATATTTACACCACATTCAGGTCATCACCCTAAAAATTACTTCCTCTTTTAGTTCTATACCAAACTCGTCCCGTCTCGTCAAAATCTTATCTCTATTGTTAACACTATTTACAAACTTCCCTTTTTGCAGTAAATGAGGGTCTGGAAGATAAAGACGCCTTACACGTGACCCGCATTCCCAGTTGTGAGATTGTGACAAGATATCCAGCAGAGATATCCTTATAAGTTTTCTATTAGTTACATATATAAATTTGCTATTTATAAAGAACATGGGATTGTGTTTATCGTGTTTACAACCTAGCACAGATGAGGAAGATGAATATAACGAAAGAACCTCACTTCTTCGAAGTCAGGAATTCTATTCGGATGAGCATTTACAAGAAGAGTTATTGAAGAAACAGCAGAGACAACAAGAATTAAATAATATAGTCAGTGAATTATCTGATAATTTGATTGATGTCAGTACATTTTTAAGTGGACAAAGTAATATTAATAGTAATAGTGCTCCCAATACTCCTAACTTATCATCCCTGAACTACAGTATCACCAGTAATTCTCAAGAGAAAGTCTACCCATATCTAATAAAAAAGGGTGATCGTGATCAAATAACTAATGATATGGAACAACTAAGCCAATCCATTAAAAATAATTGTAAAATAGAGTCCAAAGAACCTTTGTACATAAACTTTTAGAATACTCAATCTTTGTATATAAATGATTGATATTTAAAAGGAAAATAGGTTCTAGGACAAAAGAATCTTAACCTAGTTGGGAGATTTATATAGACATCGTGAGTTATTTCTTACTGTAGAATTATATAATTAATACATTAATTGCTTCAGAGTTTAATATGAGTGCTATATAGTATGATTCCATAGTAAGTAGGTAACTAATAATTCCCAAGAATTAATCAACTAATCAATGTTTTAAAGGGTCACCTTGTTAATAAGGGATGTATCTGGTATATATCTGGGATATGTGTGGAATGTGTGTGGAATATATCAGGGATATTTTTAAAGCACTGGTTGATTTACACTTAGTCTCTAGATCTATCAAACAAGTATAACAATGATACAGAATTATATGCACCATTATTACAAAACCACTACATCACCAAACCATCAGCTTTACAATCCCCTTTAGATGTTTAGTGTTGATGTTTTCATTACTTCTCTTTTATTTCCCAGATTAACTTTACATCAGTGTTAAGAGTGGTACAATAACCTATCTTCAGGTCAGATGATGGAGAAATGGACTTAGCCAAGTCTATGACATTGCAGAAAGTTATAACCAGATTCATTTAGATCAATTAGTTGTCATTTATAACGTCAATTGTGGTTTAAAAGGCTTCTGGTACTTAGAAATAGTCATATAGTCAAGCTTGTGTATAGAGGATGAGATCAAGTCAGAACCAAATCCAGTGAAGTCATGAAATCAATCATCTCGATACATACAAAATACAGAGAAGATTTGTCAAAAAAGTATCACAATAATGACCACCTCTACAGCTCTAAATCTTAAACTTCACTGAATAATTTACTCTCCTATTAACTATTTTCGCAGCAAAACTCAACCAACCGTCAATATTAAGTTATTTCGTCAAGGAGATAAAATTTAGCTTTAGAACTGCACATAATTTGGAGAATTATAATCAATTCGTTTTAAAATAACAATGATAAAGTTAAAGGATTTTATTGATAACCGATAATAAGAACCACAAATATAAACCGGGTTTTTTGTTTTTTTTTTTCTTTAAACACCAATTATTATAATTCAATTAATCATAACCAATGAAGATTCCCTTGATTGATCTTACCTGAAATTAGTCAACCCCAATTTAGTCATTGCTCAAAATTTCAAAAATGGGACAATATGATAACGTCACTCCTGTTGCTTTACTGGTTATTTTGTAATAATTAACAATATATTTCAAAACATTAAGTAATTATTCAATTGCAGGCATTATCCGTTGATGCGAGGTGGGGAAGACTCCGAGACGGGGAGATTAGCAACTGTAGATCATTCAACCCCAATCTCCAGTCGTGTGCGGGTTTAGTTTGCAGCAATTAATCTTTGATAGACAAACACCAATCAAAGCAAAGGTGTGACTAGGTGATGCTACTTGATATTTGAAAGATATTATTGTACAAGAGAATTAATGGTGGTGAGTCATATTACAGGCAACCTCTTTAGCCTGGAGTAAATCATCCCTTTTATTAATAGAAATTACGTAATTGGCTCTGGATACGATCTCCGGATATGCGTTGCCTGTGTATAATTCTCATTAAACTCTCGACTCGAGGTTGTTACCATCCTTATCCATAGTGGAAATTTCTGGCTTAATTTTAATACCCCGTAAAATGAACAGAAAAACATGAAAAACAATACCACATTTCGTCATTTCCCTATTATCTTCTTAATTGCTGTAATGTAGGTTCATGTAAACCCCATACTTTCTGACTCTGTTAAAGGAACAAAACACTATAGTCTATATGGTATAGTTTTTGCCTAATTAGGATATGAGATTGTCAAAACCCTATTCATAAAAAGAAAAAGAAAGTGAAAAAAAAAATTAAAAAAAAAAAAGCTTCGCCTACACTCGCTACCCCACAAACCGGACCTAATAAATTTAAGTACCCGAAGCTCGTAGCATCCCGGATAATCCCAACCTGTAAACGGTCACCAAATTCTCCGTAGTAACCTGTAAATAACGCCTTAGTCTCAAGGCTTCGCGGGGGCTTTTGTGTAACTTCTTGACAGGCTTGGTCCTTGTTTCTCCACCCCTCATTTTTTTTTTTTTTGTTTTTAAACTTCCATACACCCTAAGTCCGTTGAGGAGATAAACAAGCAACATTCTGATCATCATCGTAAATGAGGCAAGTCAAAACTGAAAGATTAACCTAAATGGACCCAAGTAAGCCCGCGAACTTCACCTTATCTGAGTCCATACCACTATTCATTACATTTCTACCTAACATACTTTTCAGTTATATTTTAAAGCCCCCCTATCGGAGTTTTCTCACGGTGTACTCCAGCAACTGAAATAACCTATTAGATACAATACAAAAGTTTTTAGACAAACTATAGTTGGTTAAGGTTTGCTTGTAAGGGCTCAAAAAAGGAACTTAAATTTTAAGTCTCGTACAGGAACCTTTCCTTATTAGGACGGGGAGAAGGAGTTAAACCGCGAGCTGCATGATGTAAATCCCCAATGAGGTTAACCTGCAACTGACTCTTGGGGATGGTTTACATGTTATACCGGAAATTCCAGTCATCGAAAAAAAAAAAAGGAATACCTCTTAAAAGTTATTCTTGTCCAATAGCTGGTTTTATAAATAAATAGCATTACCCCATATTCTTAGATTTCTAAAATTTGCTTCTTATAGTTTTCAAAGTAATCTTCAACCTATTTATACATTGATTTGTATATTGATTATATCCTTTCTGTTCTTCATAATAGTTCTCCGTTAACTGCGTTAACCGCTACATTTTTTGCCATAGTTTTTTTTTTTTTTCTTCCTTTTATCAGTGAAGCGAGGTTTCGGTACTTAATAGTTTCAGATCAAAAAGTATTATTTTATTTTTAAAAAATGAATGTAAACGAAATTAATGAAATAGATAACTTGGATAAGTTAGATAGAATGGATAAATTGGATAATTTCCATGATTTTTCCTTGGACATGGTATCCACTGATATGAACTTTGAACAAGTTTATTCCATGTATAATAATTTACAACAAGAACAAGCTTTATCGGCGGTTGATAATTTACAAAAAATGCAAACCATGAATCCTAGTCATAATATGAATCATCAATCACCATTTCAAAAGTCATATCCATCGGTGAATTCACCAGTTTCTATGAAAACAGAACCAGAAACTCAACTCCAGCATCCTCAAGGGAAATTTGATGCTAATATGAAATATGTTAGTAGTGATGAAGAAAGTGATGAAGAATTGGATAAATTTTTCTCCAATACTGAATCTAATGCTCTAGAGAATTTTTTGGATAATTTGGCTGATCCAGCTAATGCTACAAATCCTTTGGATATGTATAATTATTCATTTAATTTCAGAAAGACTCCAGTTAAAAAGGAAATCACTGATGCATTTTCTCATCCTCCATTAACTTCATTATCTAAAGATATGAGCCTTGGATCTCATCATCAAAGCAGTTCTCCTGATCAATTACCTACTCCTGATTCTAGGCAATCTTCAATAAATGATGATCTTGATGAACCTCAAAGAAAACGTAAAAGATCCACTTCAAAACCTTTGTTATCTGTTGAACAAAAAAGATTGAATTATTCTTTTTCCGAACAAAAGAGACGTCAATTATGTAAATTGGCCTATGAGAGATGTTTAAAATTAGTAACTGACCTTGAAACTTACTCAAAGAGTGCCAGTAATAAAAAGTCCAAACGGAAGTTATTTACTAAAGATGGGTTGCCCAACTTATCAAAGCATTGTGCTTTGGTCAAGATATCTCATGAAATTACCCGTTTGAAATCTAAAAATGATGAATTAAGGAATTTAATAAATTCTAATGTGATATGATTAAAAATGAAAAGGGTGGACTATATATGTATAGAAAAAGAAAAAAAAAAAACAAGTATCATAAAGTGGGTAAAATTAGGGTTATTAAACTAATTTTTTTTTAAATACTTATAGGGGATCTTAATTTGGATCATTTATTTATTTTTAATTCTTTCTTGTATTTATGACGAAATGAATATATTTATTATTATATGATTATAATTTTTCACTCTTAATCTGATCGCGTTTTTGGAAAATATTTTGTAACTTCATAATTTGGAACTTTAAGACCCATAATGGATCATCCTGCTAATAGTCTCAAGATAGGCGCCAAAGACCAAATAGCAACTTTGGCTAAGTTACAACCAGCTACTTTGCTGGTTAATCAATTGCCTAAAGATCATGCACTTTATGATGTCAGAAATTCCTTTGAATACGTCTATGTAATAGATTGGATATATAAATGTAAACATACTATCAAATTGACTTCAGAGTATTTTGATAATGAATTATTCGAAATGGAATTACTTGATATGGTAGTGCCACCGCCATTAGATGAATCCGTATTGTTTGTTAATAAATTTAAATTACAGTTGGTTCATTATTTAACTAGTTCTAAATTTACAGCTTCAGACTTTGATTTAATTGTTAGAAATGCTTTTGGTGATGAAACTCCTTTAGGTACTGAAGAAGAAGGTAAATCCTTCAACTCATTATCATTACAGGAAAAATTTCAGGTTTTTTATACCATATTGAATTATATTACGACCAATACCAGTTTCCGTCATTTATTAGATAAATATGCATTACCATCAGATGAATTAAGAATTAATGTAATTAAATCAACCGCTAATAAAAACATCCGAACTGATTATTTACTAATGTTTAATGATTCCAAATTATATAAGCAAGTGGTGGAATTTCCTCAATTAAATGTCCCTAAAAAGAGAAAAGAATCACCTAATGATCCTGAATCTTATTTTAAAACAGGATTTAATGATCCAATTATTACATTCGAAACAGTAACTTGGGATTTGTATGATGTGGATAAATATATTCAAGGAATAAAGAAAAATGATGGGTTAAAGATATTGAAAGATTCAAATTTCCAATATAATCTTGTTGATTTAGAAATTAAAAAGAGAAGAATCATAGTGAATAGGAAAAAAGAGTATCAAATGCTTAATTTAATGGCTACTAGAAAGAAATCTTCTCGTTTAGAAGCTAGAGAACGTCAAAAACAAGATGAACAGGAAGAATTAAAACGTCAAAAGCAAGAAGAATTACAAAAATTAATGGAAAGAAAATCTCTTGAAAAACCAGTGAATTTGGATACTAATAGTCTTTCTAGAGAACAGAGATTGAAGATGAGGAAATTAAATACTGATTTTAAGAGTTCTCCATCTCAAACTCCAGGACCCGAACCAGTTGCTAGTACTACTCCTGAATCAAAGATAGAACAATCCCCCTCTATAGACTCGATACCTGTTGTCAATGATTCTGATATAAAACAAGAGACTGATCAAGAACAGACTTCAAATTTACCAGAACAAGCTATAGAAACTGATCAAGAACCAACACCAACTTTACCAGTCCAATCTATAGAACCTGAGCCAACACCAACTTTACCAGCACAATCTATAGAACCAGAGCCAACATCAACTTTACCAGCACAATCTATAGAACCTGAAACAACTACCCCAGAATCACAACCAAAAGAAGAGGATAAACCCCCTCTTGCATCAAATGGTCAATCTATGTAAAATTGAAAAGGGAAAGAAAAAGAAACAAAAAAAAAAGAAAAAAACTTTATGTATACTGAAATATAAACCTAAGAAACCTATAGTTATTAAGAAAAAATAATCATAATTTCAATTCGTTTAGAATTTGACCCGCTAAAGTTTTATAATTCCAAGTATTACCCAATAATTTCTTAAATTGAACACCGTATAAACCAACTAATGGGAATTTCACCACATGAATTTCAAAATTTAATGGAGATCTCTTTGTCTTTGAACCAGATTTACTCTTATGTTCAACTCTAGAAGAGATAAGCATATCACTACCTCCTCCAACCATAAGGTTACCAACAGAATCTACAGAATCATCTTCTGTAAATTCATGTAATTCATTTTCATCAAAGTCATCATCAAATTCACCCCCATATAACAGTTTATTAATTCTAGCAGCTGCAGGAGTATTTGGTGGCATAGCAAGTTGACTTTGAGAACCATTCTTTTTACGATAAGATCCTAAAAGAGAATTTCCTAAAGAAAACTTTCTTCTATGACTTCCTCCACTACCAACACTACTAATTGATTTAGAATGCTTATGGGTTTTTGGTGTTGACAAATTTTGAGTATTCAAATGAAGTGATGGTTGTCTACTTGGAACCTTTGATGATTGATAATAATCATCAGATTGATCAGGAGTTTTCACTCTATTTATCACATTTTGATCAATTGATGATGAATTAGATTTAAAGGCATCACCGTATAATTTTTCTTCATCGGCATTTTCAACCTTATCCTCTTCATTACTATCAATCATGGTACTATTACCAGAATCTCCATCGGTATCTTTTGTTTGCAATGATGGTGTATGAATACAGATAAACCCACCTTTAACTTCTTGAAATTTGACCCCCAACATACTTAACACCTTTATAATATTATACCTAATAACAGGTAATGGCTTTGTAGATGTTGTTTGAACACTGAAGAATCCTTTCAAGAATAAAGTCTTTGGATATTCAATAGATAACATAGTATTTGGTTTAGCGTGTTGAAATTGATAAATAATCTCATCTTCGGATAATTGAGGAACTTCTTGAACTTCACAATCATCTAAAAGAATATCATCCAAGTATCCATCATATTCTTCTAAATTACCATTAGTATTACCCACCATTTCATCACTATTTTGCGATGCCAATTGATTGGGTAAATGTTGTGGTTGAGCTTGAGTATTAGCCCGGTAACGGTTACCTTGAGAATCTCTTCTAATATGACCACCAACAGAATTGGATCTGGCAGTAGGGTGTAATTTTCTTCCTGATGCTGATGTAGAAGCTGCAGCTTGATGTTTTTGAGGAACAATTTGATTAGTTTCAGCATCAATGTTAGGTAATGGAGGTAAGTATTCCACAGGAACGAATCCATGATTCTTATTAACACCATTATTGGCATTAATAGAGGAAGATCTACTATGCAGTTTTCTTGTTTCCTTAGCTGGTTTTTGAGACTTCTCAGCCACATTAATTCTTGAATCTTTAGAAGCCAATTTTTCTTTGGCAGTAACTTTCATACTAACACCACGACGAACCATTGGATCCTTCTTTACTGATAAATTATCTTCTTGTTCTGGAGAAGAAGATTTAACAATCAACTCATTAGAAGGTGATGTGGTTTTATCAGAAAATTGATTTTTACTTCTCTTAGTAGACAATTTCCTAAAGATGGAATTAATTCCTGATTGTTTACTATGATTAGGATCCAAACTTTCATTGTGAGGATCTCTAGGACTTTGTGGTTGTTGTTCAGGAATATGTTGATCAAATGAGGTATTGATATTAGAAGCTTGTGGTTTGTGAGAGCTTGGTGAAGTATGTGCCTGCTCTGGGAAACTGATTGCTGGAGGAGGGTTTTCAGTAGATATTTGTGGGGTTTGAATCTGCTTAGAAGGAGTAACCGGTTGAACAGGTGGTTGAGGTACTTGTTGTCTAGGAGGAGCAGGTGATGAAACTTGTTGTGGTGGAAATTGTTGTCCAGACCCTGTATGTCCTTGAACAAATGGTTGAGAAGGACCTTGACGAGGAGGAGAAACTAATTGTGGTTGTGGTTGTGGTTGTGGTTGCGGCTGAGATGGTGGTGGAGCAAAAGCTGCTTGAGAAGCAATAGGAGAATCGGTTTGAGGTACAGAAGTTTCAGTAGTACTTCTTTGAGGACCTTGATCCTTACGTTGCTCAATTTGCTCCATTTGAGCTTTGATCAAATCTTCTTTAGCTCTCTTCCGTCTCTTCATTTCATCAACCAAATAATATATTGATAACAATGGATGGAACCCACCAGTAGGGTCAGGCAAAAGATGAGAATTTGAAGCAGAACCATATTCTCTACCATCTTCAGTAATTTTAAACCAATTTTCTGAACTCATATGATATTCGACACTACCAACTATTGAAGTAATTTCATCATTTAAATATTTGATATTACCTAAATCAAAAGATGCAATACCTTTGATAACTTCAGGATCTAAAGGCAATTTTAATGGAATTCTTTTTGGAATATTTGTTGGAATGACAAATTCATATCCCTTATTCATCCAGGGATGATTTATCACTTCGTATAAAGAAGCCCGTTTAGTAGGATCAACTTGTAACATTCTTGAGAGTAAAGAAACACATTCTTTACTCAAAAATGAAGGATATTCAACATTAGCCTTTTTAATTTTTTCATGCAATACTGATACCGATTGATCATCAAATGGCACCTTACCACAGACCAAGACATATAACACAACACCAAAAGACCAAACATCAACTTCAGGACCAATATAAGGTTTAGCACATAATAATTCAGGAGCTGCGAAATATAATGAACCACAATAAGTCTTTAATAAAGTTTTAGGGGAGTATAAATTGGACAAACCAAAATCAATAATTTTTATATCCCCTTTTTGATTAATCAAAATATTCTCAATCTTTAAATCACGATGAACAACATTATTACGATGACAATAATCTAATGCAGATGCAATACCACGAGCAAATTTTCTAGCATGTTTTTCCTTTAAAGAACCGTGAGCAACAATATAATCTAACATTTGACCACCTTCTACGTATTCAAATAACATATAATAATGATTAGTCATAGGAACAATTTCATACAATCGACAAATATAAGGATGAAATAATAATCTCCCTAAAGCCCCTTCTCTTGTAGTACGTTTATCCCTAGCAATTTCTTTATCTAATTCTTTTTGTCTTTGAGCTGCCTCTTGAGGAGTTTGAGGTGGTGGATCATCAGCATGAGCTCTTTGATACAATTTTGCTGCTCTAGGAACAATCTTGACAGCACAAATTTCACCAGTGGTATTATGCTGAGCTAATTTAACTTTCCCCATAGAACCAGCACCAATAGTTTTGATGAAATTCCAGTCACCAATAGATTTTCTATGAAAAGGTTGCTGTTGTTGCTGTTGTTGTTGTTGTTGTGGAGGACCATGAGATGAAGCTCCCTGAGCATTGTTAGCCATACGAGAATGAGATGGATTTTGAGCAATTGATTGATTTGTTTTGGAATTTATTGTACTCTCAGCTTGAGGATTGATAGGTGGTGGTGTTGCAATTGAAGCTGGAGGTAATAATTCATTTTTAGTGGCATCATTTGCATTCATGGAAGCAGAAGCCATTTGGTGTTGATTGATGATCTTGGGATTAAATGAAGATGGCATGGTAGGTGGAGGATTCGATGGAACTCTATTGCTAGTTGGGGTGGGGATGTTAGAAGAAGGTTGTCTTCTATGCATGCTTGACTGAGGAGTATGAACTTGCGAAGGGTCGAAGGACTGAGGTTGATGGGGTTGAGATTGAGGTGGAGGTTGTTGCTGGAAACTGGGGTTTCTGGAATGCGACTTATAAGCGTTTGAAGCAACATACAGGGGGAATTCATCATGCTGTCTAGGAGTAGGAGAAGCCATAGAAGTATCTGCAGGAGTAGATACATCATTACGACTACCTCTGAGACTACCACTAACACTTCGTAACATTCTAGGAGTTGCTGGTTGAGGATTAGACGAAGGATACTCGTTTGTGCCCCAGGGCTTGGATTGATAATCCTCTCTATAATCGTAATCTTCTTGATTATTCATGGAATGTAATGGAATTAGATGGTATAATCTTCAACTGGAAATAAACTTTAAACCTGGAGATTTTAAAAAAATTCAACGTGAAATGGAAATGGAAATCAATAGTAAATTACCGCAATCAAGAGATATCAATACCAAAATCAACTGAAAGCAAAAACTCACTCTAATATTGGTGTTAAAGTTTTGTTTAGATATTCAAAAGAATATATAATAACTAATAAAATATGTTCAATTTCTCTTGCTTTTTATTTCCCTTCACAGCCGGAGTTGTTAAATGAAATTTATTTCTATTACTTACAGTAATAAAAAAAAAAGACTCAATTTATTCTAATGACTTCGAATCCAAAACAACCCAATCTATTACTTGTTCGATTCTTTAGGTACACAAAATACTACCTGGTTTCACAAAACTGATAGTTAATCTATGTTCCTAATAGGAAAAAGATACTTAATCCAATTGAAACTTGTACTAAAGGCCAAATATTACAATCCTTTTTTTTTTCTCCCAAGCCTTTTCTCACTACTGATACAGAGGCATTTGGTGAGGGTGTCGTGTCCTGAGTCATATCTTGTTAGCAAGTAAATAGCGTCAGAGGTTAGTGAGAATGATGGTAGGAACCAGACTTTACTTGCTAGATTATGAGAAATGGCGGTGTCAGGAGATGATCTAAAATAGAGAATAGGGCTTAGCGACAGAGTTTTATGCAGTTTCGTAGTTAGGGGTAGTGGTGGAAGTGGAGGTGGAGGTTTGTGAGAGTGTTTTTGTAACTTCTTTTTAAGTAGTTATTTTTATTGCGTCGATTCTCTAATTATATAGATTACATATGACATGATGGAAATTACATATAAAATTTATATATAATTTTCAATCTAGTGATGATGTTTCAAGTGTGATTGGTATTCCCAGGTGTAACCTAAGACCACAATAGCCATGGCTAAATGGAGTAATGGTTTGGCTGAAGCCTTGTCACTGTAGAAGTACTTAGCTTTATATTTACCAAAAGGAGAGGTTGGGGCCTTTGGAGCTGGGGCTGGTCCAGTTGGTAATTTTTTGTAGAAAGAAACAACATCGGCCATTCTTTTGGCGTTTGGATTGGATCCAATGTTCTAAAATGGGTTAGTATTTGGTATTTATGATTGGGAATTGTCATTGGGGATTATCATGGACAATTGTGTGTGTGTATGTGATTGTCAGTGTACGTGTGTGTGGATGTGGATTTGAGTTTAGGAATATTTTGACATCTGGACATAGGATAATATATCTTTCAATGGTCTTTGGTGTTACGACTTGCTTCTAGTACTGTTTCCAGTCCTCTTCTTTCGTTGTTCTGATATAAATCATATTCTGTCTTTGAATGCCTTTGTTTGTTAAATCCATTTACTAAACTTTCAATTCACCTATTTGTCTTCGTTTCTTTGTCCATTTTTCTTACACATTGAACACAACAATCCTTAAACTGTAACCCTTTTTATATACATACCTTAGCAGATGCAATCTTTGGTGGGATTAAAGTAGATAATTGTCTTTTGAACATTATTAACTGTGTGTTGAAAAGTATTCCGATTTAATTTTTTTTTTCACCCCAAAGTCGCATTCGTTCATTAAAATCATTGGTTGAGAACAAGTTACACAAAACATCAAAGCGTGCACTATTCTATTCTCTTCAACTCTACAGACGCTAGACATTGAATACTATATACTTTGGATATTCTTTATCGTTCCATAGTCGATGCTATATGTGTATTAGTCATATTATACAATTAAGTTTCACTTATATATAAAACTAGAAAAAAAAAAAAGTTAGTAAGGTCTGAATTGAATTATAGTTTATATTCCAAGGATCACCTCTAGAAATTTGTAGAAGTAATATACCTTGTGCTGCAATATATCTCTCTTCTCATGTTGTATACATACCATTGTTACCTCTTATAAAAACATCACCATATTTGGCACCGTTTGCTCCACCAACATTTTCAACTGTACTGTCCAAAACAATATTCATATATCCATCGATACTTTGTAGATTTCCCAAGTAAGAAACACCATTGTGGAGCTTAACTCTAACTGAAGATCCAATTATATTACTCAAAAACTTGGAAGGTTCTGTTTTTATACTAGCTGCTTCTTCCATAATTAGTGTATAATATTTAATTAGTGGTAGTAATTTCCAGTATATTGTGTGCGACTTAATATCCGGGTAAATTATATCCAGACAATACCTTCAAGTGATTTAGAGATGAAATAAGACACTTTTATTTATAAATATTATTCGATAATTGGTTATAATGTTGTTAGTTTTTAAATATATTGTTAGTTTTGTTAAATATTTGATACTATGTAGTTATGAGGTCCTTGACTGTCAAAGATAGTGATGGAATATTTCATTGAGTATGTGAATTATTAGCAGCCGTTGATAAATTTCGCTTTCTCCCTCTTTATAAGGTACAGTATATAAACTATGGGCTTAATTCTTTGTTCATGACAATATAAATTGTAGAATGTGTGAAGTTTTCTCTTGTGGTTTTCTTTTTTTTTCTCTTTTTTTCTACAGTTAACATTGTTTCTACTTATTGATAAATGTTATATTAATTATAAAGATTGCAAAATATGCAACACTCATAAAACTAAAGGTACTGCAAACAAAAGACACCTATAAAAAATTTTACTATCAGCTTTCTAAACAAATCATATAACCCATCTATACAATTTCTTTTGTATTACAAATACCTTTTTTCGTTTCAACTCTTACAATCAATTATGACATCTTAAAGAAACTAAAAAAAAAATCTCCGCGACGGGGAATTGAACCCCGGTCTACCACGCGACAAGCGGTAATTCTAGCCACTAAACTATCACGGACTCAATGTAACGAATTTTTGAGCATAAATTGTGATATTGGTCCATGGCTCCGATTAGTTACATAGTTTATTTTAGTACCAATAAAGATAGTTTTTGGCCTCAGTAATAGAGTAATAGAGTAATTTTAACTTCCTAATGTTAATTCAGTTCTCCATCATTTTAACAATTGCAACACAATTGCAACACAATTGCAACACAATTGCAACACAATTGCAACAACTAATCATTTTCTAGCATTGACGGATTTTTTTGCAATCTCGCATTTAACTTTTGGTACTTTAGTTTTCGTTTTATTCTAAATGTCTTTGCTTAAAGCTTTAAGCAACAGGTCACTTTTACAGGGTAACTTGTTTGGAAGTTCTAGAAGCTTTTCAAAGACTTCCACGGCGCTTATTCCTACTTATAAAGTGGCGATTATAGGAACAGGACCGGCTGGATTTTATACTGGTTATCACTTGTTAAATAAATCACCAAAGGATAAATTTAAAGTTCAATTAGACTTTTTTGATAGATTACCTAGTCCTTATGGATTAAGTAGATATGGAGTTGCACCTGATCATCCTGAAGTGAAGAATTGTGAAGATTATTTGAATGATATTATGAATAATGATGAGAATAAAGATCATGTTCGATATTTTGGTAATGTCAATGTAGGTGTAGATATTGGCATTAAAGATCTTCAAGATTGTTACCATTCTGTTGTATTGGCATATGGTTGTGTTAATGCTGATAATAAATTAAATGTTCCTGGTAATGATTTACCAGGGGTTTTATCTGCTAGACAATTTGTTAATTGGTATAATGGACACCCTGATTTTTATGATAAGACAAATCCTTTCACACCTCCAGAATTAGAAAAAATTGAAGATGTTACTATTATAGGTAATGGTAATGTGGCTTTGGATGTGGCTCGGATTTTATTAGCTGATCCTAATGATCATTGGGCTTCTACTGATATTTCTTCAGAAGCATTAAACATCTTAAAAACTAGTTCGGTGAAAAATGTTAATATTGTGGCTAGAAGAGGTTTATTGGAATCCGCCTTTACCAATAAGGAAATAAGGGAATTGTTGGAATTAAACAATTCAAAGAAAGTTAAATTCATCCCCATTGACCCTGAAATATATGATGCTATTACTCCATATCTTGATAAATTAGGTAGAGTTGACAAAAGACGATTATCAGTTATTGAAAAATATGCCAAAAATTTTGATAGTAATGATATTAATAATGTAAAAACATGGTCATTGAAATACTTATTATCACCAAAGGAATTTGTTGTCTCTAATGATAATCCTAATCTTTTACGTGAAACAGTGTTTACAAAAAACAAATTAATTCATGATAATTTAACTAACGAATCAAAAGTGGTACCTGATAATGATGTCAATCCAATAACTTTAAAGAATGAATTGGTAGTATTATCTATTGGTTATAAAGGATCTCCTCTAAATGATTTTGATTCCAATGATATAAAAATGAATGATTATAACGATAGAATTTTAAATAAGGATGGTAGAGTTTTATCATCTACTTCTGCTGGAGAAACACTGCATGACATTGTATATAAAAAAGGGTTTTATACAGCTGGATGGATCAAAAAGGGACCTAAGGGAGTCATTGCTTCGACAATGATGGAGTCCTTTGATACCGCTGATAAGATAATTGAAGATTTGGATAATAAAATCTATACCTCTGATTCTAAGGAAATCGATATTATTGATAAATTATCAAACGTTCAATACATTTCTTGGGATAATTGGTTAAGATTAGATCAATATGAGTTAGAAATTGGTAAGTCATTAAACAAATCAAGAGATAAGGTTTGTGATTCGGATCAAATGATCAAAATTGCTTGTAAATAATTATATAACTATATTGATTTAAAACATCAAGGATCACACGAAGTGATCTTGACAAAGTAATTGGTATGTTCATATTTACCATAAGAATCGGGCCATAATTTACCCAAAGATAAGCTAGTGGGGAAGTTTCTCTTAGATTGTGGTTTATAATTATTTGGTGGAAGAATATCATTAGGCTCATGAGGGAGGTCTTTCTTTGTAATAAGATATTCTATTCCACCATGACTAAATAAATTAGTAGGTGGCAATGATGGAACCATATCACCATCATGAACAACTCTAATGTATCCCTTATGAAAGCTATTTTCATCACAAATTTCTTGATAAACCTCTGATGTTGAAAAAATATCATCAACGAAATCCATCATTAGTTGGTTCCCAACTTTAGGACTAGCATAAGCAATTACTAAAGGGTCATAATTCATCAATTGAAATTCAATCCCACTCAATAATGCAAGGGAAGCCCCTAGAGAATGTCCAACTACTATCAATTTATAATCAGGATTCTTATCTTTAACTGATCTAACGGCACTTAAAACATCGGCACAGTTTTTCCTCAAGAATTCATAAAATCCTTTATGAACTTTACATCCATCACATTTTATCTTATGTTTTTCATTGTGTAAATTAACTAAAGGTTCATATTTTCTTGGGAATGCATTCAAATTAGCAAACCAATCTATCATTGAGCTAGTACCTCTGAAAACCAATAATATTCTTTTGTTATCATCATCAATAGCATAAAATGCTGACCCAACACCTCTCATTTCATTGAAATTATATACCCCCAATACTTCAATGTTATTATAAGCATCAGTTTCACATAGTGATAAATGACATTGGGTATTAGGATTACCCAATTTTCCTCGAGTTAAGCCCTTTTTTATACAATACGAGAAAGACGCTATATGGGCATATTCTTGAAGTAGATAATAATCAGGACGAACATGATAATTAGATTCAGCTAATAGTAATTGGGAAATCCACAATGTATAAAATAAAGGAAACCAAAGCATTATTTTAGTCTCAATGATACAAAAGTGGTTATTTTGTGGATACCTCAATTACATCTCATTTCTTGATGAATTCTGTTACATTTAATGCTGCAATAAAATAATCCACAGTTGGAACATCTAGCATAATTAGAAATATCACTGCAAATACAACATAATTTGATTCTTGGTCTAAATAATTTAGCTTCTTTACCAGAATTATTATAGGAATCTAATTGATCAAGGTATTGATAATTAAGTCGCAAAATGGAGTTGACACTTACAAGATTTCTTTCTTCTTCAAAATACAGGTTTAAGTTCCGACGTGCTGAAAGGATCTTTTTGGTACTTGGAGTATTTCCTTGTCTGGCTTTATTGGCATTTTTACTATTTACATGGACTCCATTATACTCAAAATTCTTTGGTAATTCAAAGTTTTGATTACCACCTTCCTTACTTAAGTCTAGAATTCTTTTAGTGACTAATCTTTCTAATGTTAATTGTTGGGATGACTTTAATGGTCCTGAATTCTTTTGATTATCACTAACTTGAATTTGCTTATTCATTAAATCATTTAAATTGTAGTTGATTTTAGCCTTTTTGGTATTAGGGTTAGTTTCATGGTTAACATCATTGTTTAGCCTTGGATTGGGTCTGGCGGTTAAGTTAATGGATGATGAAAAATAAACCAATGAGCTGTTGGTATTGGATTTCTTTGGAATTTCTTCCACTAACATTAGATAGATTATTGATATAGAAATAATATTTGAAAATTTGAGAAGTTATAGTTAATAAGATATGGACACGACCTGAACAAAATATATCATCTACATCTGTTCTTGTAGTGGTAAAAGCTTTTGTTTCGACTTGTTCATTGCTGTTTCTTGTATTCATAAAGTACGTGTTTAACCTATTTACAGATATATCATGATTTTTCTACTTATCAGTTTCGACTTATCAGCTTCTATTTATCAACTTCTATTTATCAACTTCTACTTATCAACTTCACTTCTTTTACTTCTTAGACTCAGTTCCCTCTTTGATCTCTTCTGATGTAAAAGGTTGATCTTCTCTAGCCTTATCCAATACGGGTTTAATTTGATGCTTAGCTAATGCAGTATTTACACAAGTTATGTAATCATCCCATAATTCAGTACATTCGTTCTGTAAAGACTTTCCTTTCAAAAACTTCTCGGTATACCACTTATTAAAACAATCATCATATTTGGTTTTGGCATCGGTACATTCTGGTGCAAATGATACTGACATGATATTTCCCATAACAATATTATACGCTTGTTTATTTAACGTTAATGATTAAGTTAATAGAAACTTCTTTTGGAGTTTTTTTTTTTCTTCTTCTTCCACCCTAAAGTCTTCTCGCTCCATAACGCGCATTTAATCAAAACAAAAATATAGATTACGGAAAAGAAACTTATAATAGTATGAAGAGATATTCTATAGCTCCTTCATCGGCCAGGAGGAATTCCACAGCTATTCACAATTCACTGGAAATTAATGATTATACTGAGAGGCAATCAGCTACGCTTGAATTGGAGAAACTAGAACAAGAAATCACATTAACCCTTCAAGAGATTGATAAAAATTTGTCCAAATCAAACACGGTTATTAATGATAAAATATTTCCTATAATAAGAAATTATGCCAATTCATCTGAAAATGTATGGAGTAATGTAAATTTTTGGAAGTATTTCTTTGAACAAGCAGCCAATGCTGAAATTGCTAGTTATGAATCACCAGCCATGTCAAATGAATTGAATACCTTCACCAATACCCAAAAAAACATTTTGTTACTGGATAACGATGATGATAATGAAGATTTCAATAAGGCTGCTGACAACAATGATGTATTCAATGAAGGGGCGGATATTAATGATCAATATGGTGACCCTAATCGATATTATGATGATAATAAACTTGATAAGAAGTTTACTGGTGATAATATAACCAAAGAAGGTGAAAAGTTTAGACGACCCCTTATAAGAGGCAATATCGAAGAGCTGACACCGACTTGGTCAACAGGTCAACCAAATAAACCTAAAAAGGATCAATTTGTATCTTCGACTCCTCAATTCGGTCATAGTGCTTTAAATACTATACGAGAGAAAATCAGTAACAAGTATGATTCCACCGATAGTCTAAGTCTTCAGCGAAGTCCTATGAGACGTAGATCACCAATGAAGAATGACAACCAAGTAATGACGTATACTTTAAGACAATCACTAGATAATTATCAGAAGATATCTATAAGTCCCGGGAAATCTAGACATCTGAGAACTCCATTAAGAACTGACGAAACTAGAAGAAGATCATCTATGATTCAAGATTTAATGTCTTCACCTACATTACCTGAGCCACCAGTTTTACTTTCTGAAATCGGAGGTCAAAAAGAAGGGGATGAAAACCAGGGTAATTTAGATAGATTATCACCAATAATGTTATCTCCTCAACCAGATGCCGGAAATGATGATGAATTGCAAAGATTTCCAAGAACTCCACAATTTGAAAGACCTGGTTCTAGTAATCTGAGACGAACATCAAATATTGCAAGAACCCCTATTGAAATAAGAGAACAATATCGTCAAGAGGTAGATGAAAGTGATATCAAGCCTCCAGAACCGACAATAATACCTCATACAAATCCAGTTGGTGAAAGTCAATCGGGAAGTCTTGGAAAACAAGGCTCAAATGAAAAGTATGGAAAGAAAAGATCCAGAGAAGACGATGATGAAGATGAAGATGCTGTACCGTTCCCTGATTTAGAAACAATAGAATTAAGACAAAAAGTAGCAGAGTTTTCTAAAAGAAAGAAACTTGACAAAGATGATAATGCACTGACATCTGAGAATCCTGAAGATAATGTCTTTCTAGACAATGAGAAGTCAAGTAATAACTCTATAGTATCCACTATATATCATTCAATTGTCCATCAGCAGCAACAACAACAACAACAACAACATCAACATCAAGGTCAAGATCAAGATCAACAAGAGAGTAATTCAAAAGATAATACAGCTAATCAAAGTAATTCTCGTTCGATATCTAATCTTTTTGAAAACGTTTTGGAAGATTTGAATAAAGGTGATAATGAAGCTAACAAGCAGAATAAAAATCAAGAAGATAACAATCAAGAAGATAATAACTCTTCCAATGATCTTGGTTTAATGCTAAATGAACGGTTTAAGCAGTTCCTTAATAAATAATTGTACTATATAGGTCAATATACCAAACCTGAATTTATTCACCACGTTAGTTTAATACAAATTTCTTTATGTAATGAAAGATTAACCCTACCTAATTGGATAGTTCCCTAAATATTTAATCAAATTGTGAGGTTTCTTTTTTTTTTTGCAATCACCTTATTTGGTTGCAATACAAACTTTCCTATTAAAGATGACAAATACTCGCGATTTGATTGGTCGAGAGAGAAAGAGGGTTTCTATGTTTTTCCTACGCAGGAATTGATTTGCAACTATAAATATCATCCACATTTACAATAAATTTAAATCATCTTGATTTTATTTAATTTATAATTTCATTAAATCTTTGCTTTATTACTTTTTTGTTGCTAAATAATTCCTAATCATAATGGCTTGTACTTTACCTGAATGTGTTTGTGCTAAGAAATCCACTTGTTCTTGTGGTGCTAAACCAGCATTAGAATGTAACTGTTCTAAAGCTACCACTGAAAATGTGTTACCAGAAGCTGCCTCTGCTTGTTCTTGTGGAAAAAGAATTAAAGGTCAATGTACTTGTGGTGCTCAAGGTGATTGTGATGGTACTAGAGAAGGTGAAATTGATTTCACTACCAAATAAGTTTGATTTGACGACATTTGTTGGTGTTGGTTTTGATAAATCTACTTCCAAACATTTTGTTTATGAACATTTTTAATAGAATAGGTTAAATTAATGGGTGTAATGTATAATTAAGTTATATTTAAAGTGTAGAAGATCTAATATAGTCACGTGTTTAAAAAAAGTGCACTTTGGTTCCCGATAGTGGAAAGTTAAAATTTAGCTATGATTTGAACTATGAAGCTATCGGGATTACAGAAACAAGTGATCCATTTGTATCGTTCATGTATGAGATGTGTTAAGACCAAGCCTGTAGAAAATAGATTAAGATGGAAACAGTTTATTCATGAAGAATTCATGAAATACAAACATCTTCCTAAGAAGCAATTTGGAGCTATTGAACATTTGGTAAGAGTTGGAACAAGACGGTTTGAAATGTACCTGAATCCACAGATAAAAGATATCCATTAAAGAATTAAACTGCTGATTATTACTTTCACATATAAAACTTGTAAATATACACATTATTTTACATATATATATATATATATATATATATACTTGTCCTTGTCCCTCTATATATCATATCAACTAAAAATTTTCTCATAATTATTAAATAAGAAATCAGTAACATCGTTTCTATGTCCCATATCTAACATTTCTCGTTCTCCAGTCTCATCTCTAGCCAATGTTGGAGCAAATACAACTGATAAATTCTTATAATTCATTCTATTAATTGAAGCATAAGAATTAATGAATTCCAAATGTTTACAAAGCATATACAACACTTGCTTATTAGGATCTGGTAACCTATCAATGATTTTGCTTCTGAAGTCATTAATTTTATTTGATGGACTAGCAGTATTAAGTTTAATAAAATCATTATAGATTTCGTAAGGAATTAAAGGTTCAGGGATTTTTCTTAAGTATCTTTTTAATGCTGAAGTAATGGCATTTATGTCACAATCTAAAATGTCATTCAATTTGTTCATAGATTTATCATCCATTACTCTGGGGTTAATATTGGAGAATGCTTGTTCTATTGATACAATGGTCAGATTTCCTCCAGATATTCTATAAATACCTTCAATATCGTATCCTCTCTCTTCTACTTCTTTCAAACATCTTAAAACAATCAATGGGATTGCTGAATTCTCAAATCTGGCTCTCTTTTCAATGCTGGATTTAAATAGTGGTGCATCTTCATTACCAATTGATTCATTGGTGGATGAATAGTTGGTGCTACCACTATTATTACTTAAGAATGAATCTAATAAATTAGTTGATCTTGATTTTGTCATTATTGATCCAAATGATTTTTTTCCATTATCATCATCTTCATGGATTTTGTTGGGAGATATATGAGACTGGTTACCACCATTACTCGAGTTACCATTTGGTACGTTTAGATTATTATTAGTATTTCCATTGGCTCCATTAAAACCAATTTTGGCTCTACGCCAGAATTTAAGCTTAGTGGCCTTTTGAGTTTCAACTGTATCTTCTGGACCTACTTCAGCTACACTGCTGTTAACTAATGAAGATGATGAGTTAGTAGGATGATGTCCAAAAATTTCACTATGCTCATTAGAACGACTTGACTCAAATTTATCCACGGAACTTTGTTTCCCTAAGCTTCTGGTTTCTTGATTTCTGTCAATAACTTCCTTCTTCTTGAGTTTCAAATCACTTATATCCTTGGTTAATTGACTAAAATTTTTATATTCTTTCTCATACATGAGTTTCAAATTTTCGACACTTTCAGTAAGTTTGTCTCTATCAGATTGAAGATTTCTAACATCAGTATTTAATTCTTGCTTTTTAGTAAATAATTGATTAATTTCTGCTCTGGCTGATCTAATTTCAAATTCATTGGCCGCCATTTGTTGTTGTTGGCTATGAAAGTCTAACCCTCCAATGGTATTGGTATCAGAATGAGATCTATTATGTCCCGCAAATGGAAGTGGCGGTGTCTTGTAAGCTGCATTACCATGGATGCTACTACTAGTGGTATCCATAGATCCATCGCTGAAATTCCGTGAATGACCTCTTTCCTCTTTACTTTTGAAAAGATTTAATTTACCTGATATTCCACTGTTACTACCACCACTAGTTGTTCTTTTATGCTTAACTGATAACCTAGGAGTCTTAATAATACTTGGTTTTCTTCCCAAAGTTTGATTTTCATTCAAAGTATCATTGTTATTATCTTCTAAATTAGTTACTGAAGGGGTTGGGTGCATGATCATTTTTGAAGTCTTTGTAAAGCTGTTTCTGCTACCCTTTTGTCTTTTCTGTAAATCATTATACTCATTAAATTCGATACCTTCAAGACCTAAACCTTTTAAGAAATCTTCATTATCCTTATCAAGATTAAAGGATCTATTAGGGGTAGAAGGACCCGAAGGTACCGAAGGTAATGGAGCTCTAGGAGGAGGAGAAGACATAGTTTGTGATATGGTAGAAGGTGGATTTTTCTTAGGGGTGGCCAAATTAGAATCATTATCTGGTAGGGAACTTGAAGTATCAATTTGATCACGATCTTTATCTTCTTCAGTTTGATTATATTCTACAACTCTAGCATGACGATTAGCTCTTGCTAAAGGACTTGGACAATTTGATCTTGATTTAGAATCAAGCTCAACCTGCAAATTGTTTCTTTCATGAAAGCTTTCAGGAGATTTAGGAGATCTAAGATCATTACCATTAGCTTGATGAGGAGATAAAATCATTAAACTTTTGCCTTGGAATTTAGTATGAGCCACTGAAGTTGGAGATTCTGCAGGATTTTGAACCGAAGGTTTACTCAAATCCACAGCCGGTTGTAAGGCATTGGGAGTTTGAGGTGATAAATGAGAATTCCGTTGAGGAGATGGAGTACCTGTTATACCTCTATTGTTTAATTCATCATCACTGTCAGCGATTTCTTTGATAGAAAGTTCACGATCCAAACCTGAATTGGTTCTGGGTATTGGAGATCCAATTTTTTGAGGTTTAGGTTGTGATATTGATGGACTAGATGAGTGCATATTAAAACCTTGATTGTCATGATTTAAATCGGAATTTGGAAGTCCTGGAGAATTAAACTCTTGAAGATTGGTAGATTGACTGTTCATTAAAGGTGATTTACCCAATAAAGGAGTTTCAAATGGAGTGGTAGGTAAATCCTTATCCTTAGTTAAAGAAGATGACGATCTAGTAGTGTTTTGATACAATTCATGCTGACTGGATTGTTTGCTACTAGAATTCAATTTAGGAGTTGGGGTTCTTGACTTCTCATATAAATCATAAAAATCCGACTGGGATTTTATGGAACTATTATTATTAGTATTATTGGAATTGGAATTTAAATCACCATTAACTACAGTTTTATCATAACCAGAAGTATCTTGAAAATTGGAAGTATTACTATCAGTTGCTTCTAAATCAACCTTATTTTCAGTATAAGATAAAGGAGTAGAATCAGACAGTCGAGATTTAGTCTCTTTTTCCTTTTCCTTCAATAATTTCTTTTTAGAATCATACCGTTTCTTTTTAGCAATTAACTTTTCATGACAATTCATACAAAATAGTCCTTTAGAAGTCCTAGCATATCTTAAATCTTCTATCTTCTGTTTACAAGCTCGACATTTAAAACAAGAAGAACAATAAGCTTGATCACCAGTTAATATAGCCAAATCATCGATTTTCTTCCCACATTGTTTACAATTATAGGAACAATTTGAACAGATCAAATTCCCATTACCTAACACCAAAAAATTGGAATTACAACCCAAGGAACTGTTACACTTGGAACACTTGAAACAATTTATATGCCATCTATCATCACCTAATTCGTATGCGTGACCTTCATAGATGGGTAAGTTACATTTCTTACAGTCTTGAATACTTGTTTCGGAAATCTTGTCCTGGATATCTTGTGTTAGTGTTATATCATGAGACATCATTATGGATAATCCTTAAAATAATAACAATAACAATAATAATAATAATAATATAATTGAAATGTATAAATAATTAAGACGAGGCGTGTCTTTTAGGGTAAAATCTTAGAACAGATCCACTTTGATTAAGTACGTGTCAGTATTAATGAATATAAGGATTTGAAGATACTTTGTTTTCTTTTGAGAAAAGAACAAAAAAAAAAGGATATTTCTTAATGATAGAAAGTGATGTCTCCAATATAACAAATACGGAGATTTAAAATAGAACTGAATCAGAGGCTTAAATTGAATAATTTGATGAAACAAAAATAAGCGCTTGAGAGATATAACATTACACAAAAGGAAAGGCTATTTTTTTTTCCCGGTGCTTAAAAAGAAAATATATTCAGGAACAATAAAAAACACCAAGTTTCAAGATGATAAGCCGTTTAGTTGTGCAACAAAAGAAAATGCCCGTTTGAAATCTAAAACGCCTGTTTCTATTGTCTTTAGTATATATATTATACGCTGAGGGTTTTGGATTGTAGTAGGGTATCGGAAAGATATTAACCCGTTTATTGTGAACTCTAATATTGCAGGTTATAATAGGGTTTAAAATTGGAGTTTTTCAGTGACAAGTTACTACCGGCGTCGGTAGTAATTTAATTATTAGTGAGATCACGTCTAGAACAATCAAAGTAAAATGGAAATGAGATCTAATGTGCAGATTACAAACCGATTTGCTTCGTATAAACCATTACAGGAGACTGACAATAAACAAAGAGTGTAGATTGCCAAGATAGGTAAGAAATTACTGCCGAAGTAATGAAGGTATAATTATATAATTAAGGGTTTAATGTGAGAAACGTGTCTTAAGTGTTTGGAAGAGGGAATATAGTGTAGTGACGAGGAATGATTTAATCTGTAGTATATTTCTGAAATGATAATTGTTTAGACGAGAAACAAACTTGATGTTTCATGTTTATAATCATGAAAGATCTAGAAGATAAGAGTTTCAACATATGTTCTACAGTCATAATTGACCTAGGATAAGAGCATCAACACAGTTCTACAGTCATAATTGACCTAAAATAAGAGCATCAACACAGTTTTACAGTCATAATTGACCTAGGATAAGAGCATCAACACAGTTCTACAGTCATAATTGACCTAGGATAAGAACATCAACACAGTTCTATAATCATAAATTTAAATTTCGTTCTAGTCTATTAGTCTCTCTATATACATCTTTTTGTTTCTTTTTTTACAACTCTTCAACAGTCAAATCAGCTTTGATTCTAAATGGTCTTCCTCTCCAATCTATTTCTTCTCCCCACATAGATATAAGCCATATGGGGAATGCAAAACATTCTCTTAACCACCATACAAATATCCAATCACAAAAACTTCTCCAGGTTAAATTATAATCTAACCAATCAGGTCGTAATGGATCAGATATTAAATTACTCATTAGTATATGATATTGAATAAAATCAGTCACAAACCAAATAGATAAATGAATCATCATAAATTTAATATTGAACCATTGATCAAAATAAAAATAACTTAATGATAATGTTCCAAAAATCCCACAAACAATTGATTCTGTAATTGGTTCCACTAATGTAGCCAATAAAACCATATATTTTCTAACTCTTAACCATCTTATTCTTCGTTCAAAATATTGTTTAACTCCAACTGTACTATTCTCTAATTTATTTAATGGTTGAACAACCATATCTGAAGTTAAAGCTGTTCTAGAAAATAAAAATTCCCAAAGTGCAATGGCTATCATATTATCTTCACCAATATATTTACTGAAAAACTTTAATGAATTTCCTGGGCCCATTGATGTTAATTCTGCAGCACTAATTTTAACATTATAATCAGAAAAAAATTCATTATTAGTATAAGGTAATAATTGAATAGCTTTATCAAGATCGGATTTTCTAAACATATTAGATTTCCCATTAACACATGGAGCAATGGATAATCTATTCAAACTAATATAGAATTTCAGATGGGAAGAAAATAAAAACATTTCATCTAATTTAGCCCCAATTTTATTCATCAATGAAGGTGATTCATTAATTGATACCGCTAAAGGTACATGATGAATTAATTTAACTTTCCTATCAGAAGTATTTTTCCTACCAGAATCAATTAAATTAGCTTGTAGTCCCTTAATAGAATTTACCAAGATATTAGATGATGCCCATACATTAGCATCCATAATCCAAATAATATCATATTTGGCTTGTAAGAATCCTTTTGCTAAATTATTCACTTTAGGATTAGGTCCATAATAATCGGTATTAACACCATTCTTATATGTGGATACTAATATTTTGGCATCAATATGAGGATATTTTTCCAATAATGCATTCAAAGTTGGTATTGCTGAATCAGAAGGATCTTGAATACAAAATATGATCTCAATTTTATCACTAGGATATTTCTGTAAGAATGAACTTTCAAGACATGAATACAATTCCGAATCTGTCCCTTTAATTGGTCGTAATATAGTTACTGGTTCCGGTTCAATGTTATTTAAACTAAACTTTTGTTTTTTCCTATAATGCAACACAATCTCGAAAAAGCCTAAATACGATGCCAGTACCATCACGACATAAAATGTCAAAAGGACAACATTGAGTAGCCCTAATAGTATCATGCTAAAATAACGAGTGACAAGCCTAGGACTTATTTTTGATTTAACTCTTCAAGGCTATCTCCTATCTTTGGTCAACGACGCACTATTTACAAACACCAAAGGTAAAGATATCAATCCGAGCACTTGACATCTTTTTTTTTTTTTTTTTCATGATGTAATTGACGTGTAAGCGTGTAGACGTGTAATGACAAAAGTTAGCTCGGTCTTAATGGTAAAGAGTTACCCGGTTTAAACAAAACGGTTAGGAAAATTTCATAGGCATTTTCAATCTATGGAGGAGTAATTGATGGTTTGCAATGGTGATATTACATAAACAAAAAAGAAAACGGTTTCATCTTGATGATAGTATTAAAGTCATCTCATCATTTTAATATTTTCAATAATACATTTGTTCTACCATTGTAGCTATATTGATTACATGAAGATTGTGATCACCTCACTCTAAATTCCTCGGTTTCTTATGAAAATCACCCCCACAAATAATAGAGCAAAGAATTTTAGGTCCCCATTATAAATACCATCTAAAATTACTTCATTTTTTTTTTTTTTTTCAGAATAATTTTTTTAAAAAAGAAAAGTTTTTGTTTTAAATACTTTATTTCTGTCTTTTTTCTTTTTCCTCTTTGATTTATTTATATTGCCAGTACACAATATAAAGATTTTTCAGGGGTTTACTTGTTTTTAAAAAAAAAAAAATTGTCAAAGAAGTTATATTATGTTAAATAATTTTAAGGTGCCTGCTAGAAATACCATGACAATTTTAAAAAAGCAGTTCCATCAAAGTAATTTGAAAGGTGATTTATTTAGATACCAAAAGGAATTACCTAAATTACCTGTACCATCATTAGATGAAACCACTGGTAAATATTTAAAATCCATTCAACCATATTTATCATCTGAACAATTTGCTAAGTCAAGTGAAATTGTTGAAGATTTCAAAAATGGTAAAGGTCAGGAATTACAATCTAGATTGAGTGAATTTGCTAAGGATAAAGATAATTGGTTAGCTGAATATTGGGATGATTATGCTTATTTATCCTTTAGAGATCCAATTGTTCCATTTATTTCTTATTTCTTTTCTCATAAAGATCTTAACAATGAAATTGGTAAATCTCAATTATTGAAATCCACTTTAATTAGTTATTATACTATCCAATTTATGGAATCGGTTCAAAATGAAACTTTAGAACCAGAAATTATTAAAGGTAATCCTTACTGTATGAATGCTTTCCATTATATGTTTAATAATTCCAGAGTTCCTGCTCCTGGATCTGATATTACTGCTAAATATGATGGTTTCAAGAATCAATACTTTATTGTTCTTATCAATAACCACTTTTATAAGGTTAACCACCATTTAAATGGTCAATCATTAACCAAATCTCAAATTTATAATCAATTGCAGTTTATTATCAATGAAAATGCTCAAGCTGAAAAAGGGGTTCCAGTTGGTGCTTTGACTTCATTGAATAGAGATGAATTCTTATCCACATATGAAAATATGACCAAATCTCCAATCAATAAGTTAAGTTATGAAACTGTTCACGCTTCTTCATTCATAATTTGTTTAGATTCTAATACTCCAATTACAATTGAAGAAAAATCTAGAAATTGTTGGCATGGAGATGGTCAAAATAGATATTTTGACAAACCATTAGAATTCTTCATTAGTGCCAATGGTAATTCTGGTTTCTTAGGTGAACATTCAAGAATGGATGCTACCCCAACTGTTCAAATGAATAACTATATTTTAGGAGAAATTTTTAAGGAAGATCCTAAACAATTGTTACAAGAACTTAACACAGAAACTTTACATGATATTCCTAAAAAATTGGAATGGGATATTAGTCCAAAAGCTAGAGCTGATATTTATCAAGCCATTGAAAAATTCAATGAAACTATCAATGCTCATGATGAAGAAATCTTCCAATACTATGGTTATGGTAAGAATTTAATCAAACAGTTTAAAGTATCACCTGATGCTTACGTGCAAATGTTAATGCAATTGGCTTATTATAAATACACCGGTAAAGTTAGACCAACTTATGAATCAGCAGCTACTAGAAAATACTTGAAGGGTAGAACTGAAACTGGTAGATCAGTATCTAATGAATCTAAGAAATTTGTTGAAACTTGGACTGATTTTAATACTTCTACTGAAGAAAAAATTGAAACTTTTAATGCTGCTTGTAAACAACATGTCAAGTATTTGTTAGATGCAGCTGATGGTAGAGGTGTTGATAGACATTTATTTGGATTAAAACAAATGCTTGGACCAAATGAAGAAGTACCAGAGATTTATAAAGATCCAATTTTCAGTTATTCTGCTTCTTGGTACCTTTCATCATCTCAAGTTCCATCAGAATATTTCCAAAGTTGGGGATGGTCTCAAGTTATTGATGAAGGATTTGGTTTAGCTTATTTGGTCAATAGTGATTGGTTACACGTCCATATTTCTTGTAAGAAAGGAAATGGATTAAATTCCGCTCATTTCAAGTCGTACTTAACGGAAGCTGCAAATGAAATGAAACAAATCTTATCTACTCAATTAAACAAAGCTAAATTGTAGACACGACATTTTAAGTATGAAATAAATAGCGATCCGGAAATTTAAAATTAAATACACACGTAGAATAAGCCAATAATTGATCGAGTAACCCAAACAGTGTTTACGAAACAGTCTCTTGTATGGTGAAACAGTGAAATTAAGGCACAAGAGGAACCGAGGGCTTTAAACGGCAAAAATATCAGAGAAAAATAAAATAAAAAAAAAAAAAAAAAAAAAAAAAAAAAAAAAATACAATAAGCAAAGTTTAGACGTCGCACATAAAATAGTCCGAAACAAAATAAATCAATAGGGAGAGAATAAAGAGAGAATAAAGAGAGAATAAGATTTACGTTCTTGGTTATGATAAAAGGTTACCGACTTGAGTAACTTCTTCCTTAATTAAGACTCTTGAGATTATACTACAAGCTTAATTGCTTAAGCGAGGAATATAAGTCAATAAGGATAAAAAATGAGTCCTCTCTCAATTGGAATTGGAATTCCTATAGGAAATTATTACAGAGAGTTAAGGAGACACTAAGAATTTTGTCTCGTATTCCTATTACAGAACTACAGAGAAACGAGTCAAAAATAGCGGCGCAAAATACTATTAAGGAAAATTTCCTTCTAATTTTATTTTTCCGTATACTACACTTAGCAAGAGAAAAACTAGGAAAAAAAAAAAAAAATTACAACCAGGAAAAACCACTCCCAATGTAGCAATATTCTTACTTAATAAAACCATTTGAGATGACCTTTTTAATCCATTAGGGGGCGTTGGACCAGCGGCGAATTTGTAGCAATTAAACTCTTATAGAAGAGTAACAATTACCCAAGACAAAGACAGAAGAGAACTATTGTAAAATGTTCACTACAAATTGATAGTTTTTCATAGATCAATGCAATTATAGGAACAAATCATAGATCTAAAATGAAATAACATGTACTAACTTCAAGTCTACAGAAAATAAATATCCTAAAGAAATATGAAATTCAGTTATATGGCTTGACATTTAATCTTGATGTGCGTATGAAATATAATATCTATATGTAAGTAGAATGTTTTTTAAACATTGATAGAATACCTAAACCATGGTTAACACATGTGATTTTTCTAATATGTTCGATGTACATTAGTGGTAACGTAATCCGTGTAGTGTTAACTTAGAAGGGAAAGTTAAACCTATTAAAAAAAAAATTCCTAAATCTATTTTCTCAATTGGGTAAATTATGTGTAGGCATAATCCTATTGTTCAATTCAGATTTGTTCGTCTAAGTTTTTTTCGTCAATTTTTTTTTGTTTGTTAGACGACAACGTAACTCTCACTTTTATTGATCTATAAAAAGTAAAGATAAACATCAAGCACTTAATTAAGCTAAGTTAATTTATTTTTTTTTTTTTTTTTTTAAACCCAATTGCATATAATAAAACCTTCCGTCTGATAAAATCAGAACCATATATTAACTTGCTCGAGATTTGGACATATTTACCAACTCAATTGTTTCCTCAGTTATAACTTGTCTACTCCACATTTAATTGATCCTATTTTATAATCCTTGCGCTTCAGGAGCCTTGATCATCAATTTATCACCCATTCTCGACGTATTTATAACCCTTTCCTATCAAGGCTCACCAAGAATTCGGATTAGACAAGGTTTACTAGGTTTACGTATCCATTGATCAAAAAAAGAAAAGCAAAGTAATATTTTTGTTACCGGTCTCCCCTTAATTGCATACTTAACGATATAATCCTTGTTTCCTTAGGTATTTATATGTATGGATAGTTTACTATAAAAGAAAAAGATACTGATATAGTTTTACTCCCATCCCACATTTGTTTGAAGTTTAGTTTTGGTTTTGTTTTAGTTGTTTTTTTTTTTTTCCTTTTTTTCCTTTTTTTTTTTGATTTTCTTTTCTTTTGTTGTTGGAATATTTATTCATAGTATCCTTCCTTTTGCTTAATTTTTAATTTAATTATCATTTTGTTTCATTACAGACCTTCTGGCATAGTTTGATTTTCGATTTGCATTTATATGATTTAAGCATTTTTATGATATGGTAAACAAAAATTTTAGATCTCATAAACGACAAAAATCATCATTGCTGAATGTTGGATATTACTTTGAAAGTCCACAACATCAAAATCATCATGGTCAATCTTCTACACATCCTTCTCCAATAAGGTCTAATGTTCAATCATCTCCGGTCCATAGCCTTCAACAGTCTCCCATGCAACCAAGTGGCTCCGCTACTAATATGGGTCAGACTTCAATAGTTCTGACTCCCACAGGAAGAGAAGTTGCAAGTGGTACAACCGGCTTTGCTAGTGGTGGTCATTCCACTTCCCTTCAGAATACTCCTTTACATCACACTTCTGTCCAGGAGACACCAATCCACGATCCAATAAATCATCCAATAAATCATCCAATAAAAGACTTGAATCCCATGAATGTACCTCAACTATCACCCACTCAATCAAATCTCAATCAAACCCATAGTCAATCCACTCAATCTCCATCTCATTCTCAAGGCTCTCCCACAATGGAACAGAGCATATATGATGTTCCCTATATCAATTACAATTTATCCCAGTCTGATCAACGCCCAACAGGTTCGGTTCTATTCCATTATCCCATCACTCAATCATCAATGTATAACCCAATTGATGCAAATTCTTTCGCTTCAAGTTCCCAATTTCAACCATTACCCCCTAATGTGTCGTCGGCTTCAATGCCATCTAATGTCCCTCCTTCAATAGCTACTGCATCAACCACAAATCCTTTGACAGGAATGTCACAATCATCACTTCCTAATAATTTAACCAGTGGTAATTTAACCGGTGACACCACAGGCTCTTCATCATCATTGCAAATGCCTCGCCTTCCTCAATCCCTGGCTCCTAGTGTTCAATCAAGTGTTCCTTCTAGTGGACCTCTTCAAAATTTTGACTTGTATAATAAATCCAAGCAACATAAAGCCAATTTGTCCATATCATCACATTTCAATCTTTTCAATTTGAATGAAGATGATCCTAAAAGACAAATCTCCAATAATCTTACTAATGATTTATTGGTAAAGTTAATAAATGTAGATGGTGCTACGGTGAATAATTTTTTGATGTTGTTGTTATACAAATTGAATTACCCTGTTCCTTTGGATGATTTTTATAATTTATTGTATAACAACAATACTAGTCTTTTGTTCAATTTTTCTGATAAAATTGATAAGACATCTATTGGGTCCAATTCTCAAATATCTCTTGATATGTTAAATCAAATACTTGAAGTATTTAAAAGACCTGATTCTTTAGTTCAATATTTTCCTAGTTTAAACAAACAAGAAAATAGATTAGCAAACATTAACTATCATGAGTTGTTAAGAACATTTTTGGCGGTAAAGATTTTATCCGATATGTTGATTCAAATTCCAAAGGAAAGAAACAAAGATTTAACAAAATATAATATTCCTAGGCTTTCCTTGTATAAAACCTACTATATTATTTGTCAAAAATTATTATTGAAATATCCCTCATCATTGACATCGTCTAATGAACATCATAAATTAATTTTAGGACAGTCTAAATTAGGTAAATTAATTAAAGTGGTTTATCCTGATTTAATGATTAAAAGACTTGGAAGTAGAGGTGAATCAAAGTATAATTATTTAGGAGTCATGTGGAATGATAATATCATTGATGCTGAAATCGCTGATTTATGTAATAATCATGAGTTGGTGGATTTAGGTCAAATATTTGATCGCCAATCGGCATCGAAATATGAAATGTATCATGGTAATACTACGGGAGATACCATTCCACCAACAGATGTATCTTCATCAGCAAATCTTGCAACCATGGGTGGACCAATTGTTCCTCCTGGAACTGCATCATCATCGTTATCTGCTGGTTCAGGTTCTCACAAAAGAAAAATATCCTTACCCAAATCACCAGTGGAAATAGAGACGGCTAGTGAGTATTTTCAACCCCAGTTATCGTTTATATCTACTGGGCTTAAATACCCGGCAGAATTTAATACTGCAGATTTGAATTGGATTAATAATATCAAATTTAATTTATTACAAGATCCTGATTTTAATGATGTATCCATTGAATTCATTATCAAAGATATTTTCATTACATCATCAGGGTCATTAACTGATTTGTCGTTATTGTTTAATGAAAAGTTAATTAACCATATTGATCTAACGGAATTTAATATTGATTTAAAATTATATTTGGTGGTATTATTAGAATTAATACCCATGTTTTTAATGATTCAATTACCAGAAAATTTAAAATATTTTAAAATCAACTTGTTAAAATTCATTGATACATTTGATAATGAAAATTTAAATCAAAATAATTTAAGAATTTTTAAAATCTTAATTAAAAAATTAATTAATTTGAATGATTTATTATTATCATTAATCAAAGTTACTTTATGTAAATCTGAACATTTAATTAATGATATTGAAAAAGTCTTTAATAATAATTTGGATTTTTTATCGAATAATTTAATTAATTCATTAATCAGTTATAATTTTGATCCTACAACAAATAATAATCTATTAAATTTAACATTTATAAATCAAGAAATCATTGATATTAAACGATTTTTTCTCGTTGATTTAATCAATTATTTAAAGAAAATGAAACCTATGAATAAAGAACCTTCTATTAAACCAGAAGGTTTTGAAATTCCATCTTCAGATCATCAAGACTTTAATTTATCATCCAATGAATATGTTAATTTACTTGATTTGATTCAATTAATTGATCAACATTTATTAACCCCAAATTTTAAATCAAATTATCCAATCTTAATCTTTAATAATTTCATTTCACTAGTAGCCAATGACTTGGTAAAATTGGTTTATTTCAGACAACAAGATCAAAAATTACCTTACAATCATTTTAATAATTGGTTTGTTCTAAACTCATTCATTGAAGAATATCTCAATTTAATGGGGGAATTAGTAGGTTTAAATAATAATATTTATGGCTAGCATTGTAATTTATGTAATATATGATAGAAACTTTGTTTCTTTTTTTCTTTTTCTTATTATTAACTTTCTCTTATTGTATTCTTTTCTCTTGTTTCATGTGGTTTTCTACTTCTCATTGTTTCTTGTCTTAAACTACATTATCTCAACTGCTTAATTGCTCACAGAATTTTGCAGTCTTTTTACTTTTTTTTTTTTTGTCTTTCCTAAGCAGTGAGCATTGAGATGACATTTCACTAAAAATTTATATTTCCTTGAATATACCGAATTTCACGGTAAATAATGCATGAATCACAAAATTCCATAAAATTAATAACTGGTAATAGTCATCCTGATTTGTCAAGGAAGATAGCAGACAGATTGGATTTAGAACTTGCCAGGGTGGGGGCATTTCAATACACTAATAAGGAGACAGCAGTAGCAGTAGGAGAATCAGTTAGGGATGAAGATGTTTATATCATTCAAACCGGATGTGGAGAAAAAGAGATAAACGATTACTTTATGGAACTTTTAATGATTATTAATGCTTGTAGAACTGCCAGTGCAAGAAGAATAACTGCAGTTATACCTAACTTCCCCTATGCTAGACAAGATAAAAAGGATAAATCAAGAGCACCAATTACGGCTAAATTAGTAGCCAACTTATTGTCCACGGCTGGTTGTAATCATGTTATAACTATGGACTTACATGCGTCACAAATACAAGGATTTTTCAGGGTACCTGTGGATAATTTATATGCTGAACCTAGTGCTTTAAGGTATATAACTGACAATTTTGATTTATCAGAAATAATAGTGGTATCTCCAGATGCAGGTGGAGCTAAAAGAGTAGCAGGAATAGCAGATAAGTTGGATATTAATTTTGCTTTAATCCATAAAGAACGTGCAAGAGCTAATGAAGTATCACAAATGGTTTTAGTGGGGGATGTTAAGGATAAAATATGTGTTTTGGTGGATGATATGGCTGATACCTGTGGTACTTTATGTAAAGCAGCTGATATCTTATTAGATAATAAAGCAAATAAGGTGATTGCTTTAATAACCCATGGTATTTTTTCTGGAAATGCTATTGAAAAGATTAATCAATCAAGATTGGATAAAGTTGTTTGTACCAATTCTATGCCTCTTGATGATAAATTGAGTAAAAGTAATAAAATTTCGGTTATTGACATTAGTGCTACTTTAGCCGAGTCTATAAGAAGAAAGCATAATGGTGAAAGTGTTTCATATTTGTTTAATCACACTCCTGCCTAATTTATGTTATTAATGATGAGAGATATTAAAAGACGATATAGAAATATATAATCTTATATATATGTATGCTTTATCTACCTATATATATATATATATATATATATTGGATTTAAAATATGCGTATTTCTTCTCTCTATGGAACATCTGGTTTGGCAAATACAACGTACCAAATAATTCCTTCACTAAGTTGATATGGATTAGCTATCTTATCACTAACATTATTGTCTGTGACTTTATGTTCCTCAATTGAACAAATCTTAGCAACTATCCATTCTTTATCTTTAATATTATTGAAATTATCCAAATTTAAAAAATAATGAGGTGCTCCAATATTAAAAGCTGCCCAAGGCCGTTGTTCAAATGTTAAATCATTAGGTTTTTCCACTCTGGTGGGTAAAAATAATGCCAAATCATCAACTTGGAAGCTACTTATAGAAATTTTATTTTTAAATTTAGTTTGTAATTTCATTAATTCTTGATTCTTTGATTTATTTTCTTTAGTCAATTTCTTTGCATAACCTTCAACATCTTTAAATCTTTTAGAAATACCATTCAAAAAAAAGTTATCTTCCAAAGCGATATTTTCAATAAATTCATCATATTTGCTATTAGGACCCTTGAAGAAATTATTATATGTATTTATCAATTCATATGATTTATGAAATATTCCTTCATCATTATCATTATCATTATCATTTCCATTATCATTGTCATTGTCATTGTCACTATTGACTTTGTCTTTATCAAAGTTAGCATCATTCTTCTCAGCGTTGGTGGACATAGAAGTTATATCATAATTACTTTCTTCTTGGTATAATTCATTAATCCAGTCTACTTTCAGAACTATTTGTTCAATAACTTTAGTACTTGGTTTCCTTTCTTCAGCTATAATAGAAGTATCACCTTCATCTTTTTTAGACCTTAAACCTTTAACTCTTGTGATTTTAAATCTCTCGTTTTCATTTCCCTCGTCATATTCTGTAATCAATAACAATCCCATAGACTCTAATACCAAACAGAATTCGAAGAAATATTTGAAATTAACATTGGCCAATTCCTTAATATTATAAGTATAGTCTTCAATGATGTCATTCAAGTCATCAATTAATAAGTTATGCTTTCTATTACTTTCAGTCAATTCCATTAAGTTTTCATAGTCTTCAGTTATTTCTTCAACCTTCAATTTTAATAATTTGATTTCATCCTCATAATTATTAGATTCGTTTACATATTGTGATTCTTTAGATGTCATGTTTGATATCAAATCATTCTTTATGTTACTAAGGTCTTCTGCTTTTTCACTTAATTCATCGATACGAGTCATTAACTGTTTTATTTTCTCATCTTTATCGGAATTAGATTGATTTAAATCTTTAATATCTTTATCCTTATTATTAATATCAACTGATAATCTACTAATTTCATCAGTTTTATCTTGCAAAAATCCATCATTTTGACTTTTTTCTTCTTTCAAATCTTCTTTATCTTTCATTAATTGTTTAATAAGAGCCTCATCATTCATCTGCTTTTGCTTCAACCGATTATTTTCTTCTAAAAGCTCTTTATTCTCTTTTCTGAGTCTTAAATTATCCAAATGCTTATCAATAGTTGTAGAAGCGTCTAAAGGAGCTGGAGAAGAATCTAAAGAAGCTTTATTTGGCTTCGGACTAGAAACTGTTGTTGACGTGGGCAGTCTTTTAGGGAGTAACAGTGTCGGATTGGTTCTTGGTGGTGTAACAGAAGCTGCCATAGGAGAAGGTGATTTAATAGATCTGGGAGTACTACTCAAAACATTAGCACCCCCTGTCCCGATAATATTATGTTCATGGCTTCGAGTTACAGGCCAATTATCTAAATTTTTGAATTGCTGTTGATGCAATAAATTTTCCAATTTTCTAATCCTTGACTTTAGACCTTTAATCAAATTATTATCAAAACTTTCATTATTTAGTTCAAAATTTTTGAGTTTAGATTCATTCATATCTTCATTAGATGTTGTAAAATTGGACATATTTGAAATTAGTTGGGTAATTTTTTTTAAATTATTAGTAGATTTTATCATATCCTTGAAATTTTTATCTAATAAACTCGAAAACTTTGCCGTATAATCAAATTTAAACTTATCAATATGGTCAATGTAACCAAGTAAATCTTGTCTTTCGATATCTATGTTATTAATAATCTTGAATATTAACCGTGCTTCATGATTATTAATCAAGGTAATATCTAAACTAGGAACTAGGGGTTTAAAATATTGAATATTATCATTATTCACTAAAGATAAAAAATTTCCAAACTTCTTTAACCATAGTTTTTGAAACATTCTTTCATGATTTATAATTGTCATTAATTGATCTGTTAAATTATTAATTATACCTTTGGAATAAAAATCATACCACTCAAATTGTCTTCTCTTTTCTATCATTAACAACCCAAATAATAAAGGTAAATCAATAGTTAACGATAAATAATCTTCACAAGATTTTATTTTACTAATAGTATTGAAAGATAAAGTATCTTGGTCGTTATTGGGTGTTGATAATCTTTTTAAATCTTGTTTAAGTGAAACCAGTTTCATTTGTAATTGGGATATGTTATTGAAAATTTTAAAACTATTATTCATTAACCCCAAACGGAAATTTTCTGTTGCAATCAAATTATCATTGAATTTTTCACTTAAAGATATCAATTGATTATAAAACTTCTGGCTTCGAGAATAAATCTCGTTAATATTATTGGTATCACTATTACTGTTTAGCGAGGTAAGGTCGGTATTAATAGCTGAAATTATAGAACTGATTTCAGAAATAAGGGAGTTGAAATTATTGAATCTAAAGTTTTCTATGGATTGATTTCTTTTACTTTCAATTTGTTTATCAATGGACAATTTATCATGATTCATATCATTAATTTCAGCAGCCATAGCATCAAATTTGGTCAAAATATGGGGTAAATTATCTTTAATATATTGAGCATCAGAAACCAATTTATCATGGTCCAAAAAATTCATCAAGATTAAAGGAGTATCACTATTTTGAAGTTTTACTCTAGGAAATTTCTTCAAATTGGAGTAATAAGTAATCCAACTCTTATGCAAAGTTTTAAAGTTGAGTAATTTAATATGATTAGAATAATTATTGAAATCTTTTTCAATATCATTGACAAAGTTATTAATAAATTGGAATATAATATTCAAACTTTTGAACATGATATTAATTTGCTTTAAATAATTTTGTATTAATTCATTGATTTTGACACAATTATTATAAAGATTTTTGGCCCAGCCATTAAATCGTTTCAAATTTAAACTCATGTCTTTAATATTATTGGTATCCAAAAGATATTCATCATTAATTAATTGGTTATAATCATTTATCAATTGATTGAAATTACCCTTATTTTGATTAATATAGGAATCGAGTAAGTCTTGATTTTCATTAAATAACCTTTTATCAAAAACAAAAACCTCATTAGTTTCATTGATAATATTAAAGTTTAGTCTGATACCAAAACTTGTTAACAAAAAGATATTTTCATGATCATCAATTATAAAATTAGTAAACGATTCAAGGATGAAGTTTTTAAAGTCATTTAATGTATGGAACCTAATCGGTTTAGGAATTTTGATTAATTCACCATTATGACCATTCAATACTGTCAAAAATGACTTGTTTTCAAAGTTGGTATTTTCGTCTACTGTAGTTATTGCCTGGGAAGTCAGCATTTTACTTGTAGATATGCACTCAGATACTTGATTAATTGCTTTTTGAGGTCAAAAACAAAACCTTAAGATTCCGATTTCAAAATTCTTGATTTATTTACCGTTTTAAAAAGTAGTTATTTGTAACTAATATAAATTAATTCAAGTGTAGTGCAATCCTTAAAAATGATTATATAGATAGTAATAAGACTTTTAGTAATGCGATAAGCGAGCATTAGCAACGGGAGGAAGAAAAAAAAAATAAGTTCAACATTGATATCTTTTTCTTTAGTGTAAAACTAGACTGCAGCCAACTGTAACCCAAATAGATAATGTTGGATGATAAATCAATAGAAATAATTAACCAGTTCAAGCAGTCATTATTGACTAAATCGTTGCCAGTATCAGCAAACGCATCGGTATTGGAGAGTAATAGAGGGAAGAAATTAGATGGATTATTGGAGATAAATAACAAATTAGATTCCAAAGTGGTTGAATATGATGGAATTAGTTATTTGGTGAGCAGTAGCAAGGGAATAGATAGAAGCAATAAGAATAATAAGAGAAAATGGCATGACTATTTTGAGAATGATGAAGAATTTCAAGAGCAGAGGAAACTCTTGAGACAAAGTGAAGGTTATGATGAGGAGGAAGAAGACCATGACGATCATGAAGGTTCAAATGAAAGCGTTGATGGGTATGGAGAAAGAAACACGGAATATGATGAAGATAGTGAGGAAGATTCTGAAGATGAAAACCCATTAAAAGATTTAAGATTAACAGAAATTCTTCTGTCATTACGCCATCCATCCGAAGTAGTGTCTCATCCGGGGATACTGGGGACATTCAAACTGCCAGTATTAAGCAAATTAGCGTCGGAACTAATAAATATCATTGAAGATGAACAAAATAATTTAAATTGGATGAATAAATTGTTACAGGTATTAAATGGAGAAGATTGGTATTATTTGTTAGAAGATAAATTGGGGTTACCTAAATATGACCATGGGTTAGTAAATGACAGAAATGGTGATGAAATATCTGATGACAGTAATGGTGATATAAAAGAAGAATCTTTAAAGTCCAAACCTAATGCTAATGTTAATGATGCCAACAATAATGACAATGAACAAGAAAACGGAGAATTACCAAGGAGGATTACTCGTTCTACTAATGAAGCTGAATCTGATCAAGTTGATGACCCATTTTTCATGGTCCCAGAGATGTTAATTAAGTATGAACAGCATCAAGCAAAATTGATAGAAGCTGCTGAACCTGGTGAAGAAGATGAATTCAAAACGGTTCAAGTAGAACTAATCAATTATCTTCAAGTAAGTATTCAAAGTCAACAAGAATATATTAAGAACTTGATGGAATTAAGAAATAATATTGTTAGAGCTCAACGATTAAAAGAAGATTTATACAAATGGGGAAAAGAAATGCATGATAAAAAAAGTTCATAAATACATATGTATGTATAAGTAATTAAGATAAATGTCACTATAATGGTAGAAATATTGATAAACAATAGGTGTAACGGTGGAATTGGTTTAAAAGTATGTGATAAAGCTTTCCGGTATGTAGATGTAGACTACGCGTTGTATAACGCGTCAAATTGAAACTTTTTTTTTAAAAAAAAAAGGATTCCCATTTTTCAAAAATTAATTACTTTTTATTATCCATTACATTACAACAAAATGTTAGAAGGGAAATTTGATGAAGCATTATTATTAAAAAAGATTGTTGATGCAATCAAGGATTCTGTTAAATTATGTAACTTTAACTGTACCGAACATGGATTAACTGTTCAAGCCGTGGATGATTCTCGGGTGCTTTTAGTTTCATTATTAGTTGGACAAGCTGCCTTTAATGAATATAGATGTGATAGAGATATTACCTTAGGAATTGACATGGAAAGTTTCAGTAGAATCATAAAATGTGGTAATAATGAAGATTATTTAACCATATTGGCTGAAGATAAACCAAGTAATGTTATGACTATATTTGAAGATAAAAAGAAGGAAAGAGTCAGTGAATATTCATTAAAATTAATGGATATTGACAGTGAATTCTTAAACATTGATGAAATGGATTATGATAGTGTTATCACCATGCCATCAGGTGAATTTGCTAAAATTGTCAGAGACTTGAAGAATTTAAGTGAATCATTAAATATTATTGTTACCAAGGATTCCGTGAAATTTTCCAGTGAAGGTGAAAGTGGTACTGGTTCAGTTGTATTAAAACCATATAATGATTTAGATCATCAAGAAGAAAGTATCAGTGTTAACTTGGAAAATCCCGTTAATTTAACTTTTGGATTGAAATATTTAAGTGACATTATTAAGGCTACTTCATTGGCCTCTACCATAACCATTAAGTTGGCTGATAAAACACCAGCTTTGTTTGAATATAAATTAGATGCTGGTGGTTATTTAAGATTCTACTTAGCTCCTAAATTTGATGAAGATGATTAGTTTATATGTATATGTATATATACAAAATAAAAGAAAAGAAATATATATATATATATATATATATATATATATGTATCTATGTATATTCTCAATTATAATGATGGTAAAAATGCTATTCTGGTAAAGGATTTCTCACTAATCGGTAGGATTAACCTAAAAGCATCATGGGTATTTAAATAGTATCGGTGTAATCGTTTGGTTCTTACAAATCCCAAATTCTCATATAATTTAATAGCACCTTTATTAATAACTTCAGTTTCTAATGATATCTCATCAACGTTATCACATTTAATCATATTATCGATGGTAAGCTTCACCAAATTGGTAGCAATTCCTTTTCCTCTATATTCATTCTCAATAACCAACATCCCAATGTATCCTCTAACTCTTACTGATCTATGATTATCAATCTTAGCAATAATACACCCTATTATGATACCTTTGTCTTTCACTATATAACAATATTCTGGCCAGTTATTGAGAAAATACCAATACACGTAAATAGAATACGGTTCACTTAAATGCTTTGAAACCAAATCTGTCATAGTCTTGAATTGTTCAAGAGAGTTGGGATTGAACCGATAGTATTGGAGACCATCGATATCGGTCTCAAAGTAATCGTCCATAATAGAGATGTTGTGGATGTAATTTGTCTCTAATTTCTCACTGTAACTTCTCACTAACTTCTCACTTCTCACTTGTCTCTAACTTTTCACTTTTCTCTCACCTTCTCTTAACAAACGAGCTTCCTGCATACACGTGTATATAATATACTTAGTGAAATGTGCCTGTACCAGCAAACTAGCCTCCACCACGGATTAACGGTAGGACCCGGAGGTTTTAGGAATGATCACATGGATTTGGAATTTACCCCATAAACCATAAACCTCAAAAACTTATGTTTAAATGGTTGCATTAAAGCATCAGTACATTACCTCAAAGGTATTGACCCAATTGAGTCATCATCTGATGACATAATTTATCCGGAAGATAGTGATCCTTTTTTTTAAGAAAAAAGAAATCCCTGGGATTTCAGTTACATCATCGGACTTTTTTATTTTTTTTTTTTTTGATCGAATTGAGACACACTCGATTTTTGGAGCAAACGATTTTCCGTTTGTCTAGCCCCGGAAGTCCCCTCTAGAGACTTCAGCAATGCCACGTAATGCTTTAGTGGTTTAAAGAGATTTTTTATGATAAAATTTTGGCTGTAAAAAAGCAAGTGTTGCTGCTTTAAATAAGTTAGACTTCACTGCCGCTTTCTGGTAACTGTCGACTTTGATGCAACAAGTGTTCTCTTTTAAGTAATTTTAGTAGTGTAAATTTTTTTTTTTTTTCTATTGATTCAACTTTGTGATTAATTTTCACGCAATCCATTGGAAAAGTATAAAAGGAGAGGAGAATTTCCAGAAAATTTAAATTTTCCTTTTTTTTAATTTCTCTTGTTCAGAATTAAATCTTAATTTTATTTTAAAGTCAATTTAATATTAATATGTCTGCTTTAGAAGTCTTAAACAGAAAATCCGGTGTTATCTACGGTGAAGACGTTCGTCAATTATACTTACATGCTCAAAAGAAAGGATACGCTATTCCAGCTATCAATGTTACTTCCTCATCAACTGTGGTTTCTGCTTTAGAAGCTGCTAGAGACAGTAAATCTCCAATCATTTTACAAACCTCTCAAGGTGGTGCTGCTTACTTTGCTGGTAAAGGTGTTGACAACAAGGACCAAAGTGCCTCAATTGCTGGTGCCATTGCTGCTGCTAACTACATTAGATCAATTGCCCCAGCTTATGGTATCCCAGTTATTTTACACACTGATCACTGTGCTAAAAAATTGTTACCATGGTTTGATGGTATGTTAAAAGCTGATGAAGAATTCTACCAAAAATTCAACGAACCATTGTTCTCTTCTCATATGTTGGATTTATCTGAAGAAAGTGATGATGAAAACATTGCTACTTGTGTCAAATACTTTGAAAGAATGAACAAAATAGGTCAATTTTTAGAAATGGAAATTGGTATCACTGGTGGTGAAGAAGATGGTGTTAACAATGAACACGTTCAAAGAGAATCCTTATACACCTTACCAGAAACCGTTTACAAGGTTTTCAAGGCTTTATCTCCAATTTCTCCAAACTTTTCCATTGCTGCTGCTTTCGGTAATGTCCACGGTGTTTACAAACCAGGTAACGTTCAATTAAAACCAGAAATTTTAGCTGAACACCAAAAATACGCTAAAGCCCAATCTGGTTCTTCTAACGATAAACCAATTTTCTTAGTTTTCCACGGTGGTTCTGGTTCTTCTCAAAAAGAATTCGATACCGCTATTGACAGTGGTATTGTCAAGGTTAACTTAGATACCGATTGTCAATACGCATACTTAATTGGTATTAGAGACTACGTATTAAACAAGAAAGATTACTTAATGTCTCAAGTTGGTAACCCAGATGGTGCTGATAAACCAAACAAGAAATTCTTTGACCCAAGAGTTTGGGTTAGAGAAGGTGAAAAGACTATGTCTGCAAGAATCACTGAAGCTTTAGAAATCTTCCACACCAAAAACCAAGTATAAGAATTTCACACTAATTAAATAGTACTTCTAATATATTTATAACTTACGTTACTTGTTTAATTTCTTATTTACAATGCTATAGGTGTCGTTTCTATTCCTCTGTTCTGTCTTGTCTTCTGTTCTATTTTCCTTTTCTCTGCTTCTTACTCTGCTTTCCCTTGGGCGTGTATTATATCATCAACCTTCTTATATTCTGGCATCTTATTAATGTTAAAGTCCCTATTATACTGAACTGATCTCCCTATCTTCTGATTAGCCTGGAAAAATTTACTAACACATCTATCAGCGCAACTTTGTTCACCAGTGTTTAAATCAGCTTCTCCATATTCATGTCCCATACACTTCTTTGTACAAGTTGATAAAACATTATTAAATGTAGTGGATGTGGCTTCAAATTGAATGGAAGCTAATTTAACCTTTTCTGGATCTACAGTGGCATATTGCCCTGTTCCACCCATAAAAAAAGACATAATCGTAATAAATTTTTTCTTTCGCTGATGATATTTTTTGTGATTGAAAAATGCGAATAATCTGATGATATATATTCCAACTACTATTTGAATAATGCATGTATTATTGACTAATGATGATGGACCTTTAGATGATGTTTCCTGTCCTTATATTAAGTACTTGGCAGATGAAATTTCACGTTCAACGGACTGGAAATTGTCTATAGTGGTTCCAAATCAACAAAGATCGTGGATCGGGAAAGCCCATTTGGCGGGAAAGAGTTTAACTAGAACTTACCTTTATACCAAAAGATCAACTGATACAGAGAATGATAGCATTAATGATTATAAGGGACCTTTTGAGGAAAGACAAAAAGACTTGAGTGATTACCAAGAATGGAATTTGATTGATAGTACCCCTGGTGCATGTACTGATATTGGTGTTAATCATTTATTTCCCGATGTGGATTTGGTTATATCAGGACCTAATTTTGGTAAGAATTCCAGTAATTTATATATATTGGCAAGTGGTACAGTAGGGGCTGCCATGGAAGCGGTATTGCATAATAAAAGAGCTATTGCTCTTAGTTATTCTTATAGTCAGAAGAATCATCCTTATGAAGAAATTAAGGAAGCTAGTAAGATTTCTGTCAAAATCATTGAAAAATTATACTTGGATGGTTTTAAAGGTGAAGAAGAATTATACACCATAAATGTTCCTTTAAATCGTAAGCTTAAATTGGGTAGTACTAGGGCTTATTTCACGCCTATTTTAAGTAATAAATGGGGACAATCTGTGTACGAAAAGTTGGATGAAAATAACTTTAATTGGAATCCTAATTTCAAACTTGTGTATAATAATTCCTTAAAAGACTTTAATCATAGTGATAGTCGTATATTACTTGGAAACGATATTAGTATAACTGCATTAAGGGCTAAGTTCAATGAATTACCATCACAATTTGGAGAATTAAAATTATTAGAACAAGATTCGGATGATGACATTCCTAAATATTTGTTATTGACGATTCACAAAAGTGATTATATCTATGAAATTCTCAAACAAGAATTTACTAAAAATAATTTCATAGTAACTGATGATCATAATATAGTGGAGAAGTTGCCTAATGTTAAAATATTTCATTACGGAGAATATGAAGACCTCAAGTTTGATATAATTAATCAATACCCCGATAATTATTTTATTCCATCGAATGTTTACAGAAAAGGATTAATTAGAAAGAATTATTTATCTAATTTAATTCATCATTATGTTGTAAAGAATCCTAAACTGATTTTGGCATCGAGTTATCCTACTACTCATTCATTGGAATTGGACTATGCTGAATTTTTAGATGATGCATTAGATGAATCCTATGAGTTAAGACAAGATATTGAACAAAATGATAAGATTTGGATATTAAAACCCAGCATGAGTGATAAAGGTCAAGGAATTAGATTATTCAAAACAGTTGATCAATTACAAGAAATTTTCAATTCATTTGAGGAAGATGAAGTTGAAGATGATGATGATGAAGAAGAAGAAGAAAAAGAAAAGACTCAAGCGGTTGAAGAAAAAAATAGTGATTCAGGAATTATTACTTCTCAATTAAGACACTTTATTGTTCAAGAGTATCAACCCAAGCCATTGTTATTGTCTGAATATGGAAATAAAAAGTTTCACTTCAGAACATATGTTGTTACTAATGGAAATTTACAGGTATTTTTGTATAAAAACATTTTAACTTTATTTGCTAGTCAAGAGTTTAAATTCCCAGATCAACAACATGAACCAATTGATTTGAATGGACATTTGACCAATACTTGCTTACAAACAGAAACTCCATTGGTGGAATCATTTTGGAACCTTAAAGGACTCACCAAGTTTGAAAAAGAAATCATCTTCAATAAAATATGTCAAATATTAAACCAATTATTTTTAGCAGCAATTACCATTGATAAAATTAACTATCAACCATTAGTTAATGCTACCGAATTCTTTGGTATTGATTTCATAATTAATGAAGATCTTGAATTGACAGTATTAGAATGTAATGCTTACCCTGATTTCAAACAAACCGGTGAAGGATTAAAGGGATTGGTTGATGATTTATTTGTCAGTACCATCAATGAAGTTATTATTCCTAATATGAATCATGATAAACGAGTACCCAATGATACTTCATTAGTAGATGTATTGAATATTGACAATAACTACTAGAATGGCTGTAATTACAGTTTATATAGAACATATAATATGTATATAATATATATATGTATATATATATATGTAACAACTACACAATCATACCACCAGCCACCTGGTTGATCCACATCGTAATAAAAATTTCATTAGCCGTCGTGTGCCGACGTCAAAAAGAATCGACGAAAAATTTCAATCACTCAATCTTTCAAAAAAGATTTTTATTAGAATACTTTAAGCGTCATATAATCAACTACTAATAATAATAATCTTATATTGATATGTCATCTCGAAGATACAAGAACCAACAGAAGAAATCTGGAGGCTCTAGCAATAGTAGCGAATTAAATAATTTGAGTGAAATGTTCCCGGATTGGGAACATGACGACTTAATAAGTTTGTTGGCAGAAAATAATAATGATTTCGAAATTGTAATTGATCTAATCGTCAATAATAAGGCATCTAAATGGGAGCCTATTAAGAAAGAAACCAAAAAATCTAAGAAGGATGAAATAAAGGATGATTTCAAAGAAATATCTTCTGGTGTTAATAATAATGCGACTAGTAATAACCATATAAAGACTAAAAAGCCTCCGGTTAATAATAAAAAACCAGTCAAAAAGCCTATTAAAAAAGAATCTAAACCTTCGAAACCTCCTGCATCATCTCAAAAACCCGAAAAGATAGAACTGGAAGAAATAGAGACTGAAATAACAACCAGTGAGACTTCATCGGCTCCTAATGGAGGCTCTTGGGCTGCTGCTTTATCAAAGGAAAAGAAAAAAGTGGTTAAACAAAATACTAAGAAGAAAGGTGATAAAAGGGATCAACCTGAACCAGAAAAAGAAACTAAAGTGGTTGAAACCGTTACTGAAGAAAAGACTCCAGTTGAACCTGTTTCTGAACCAGTACCTGCTCCTGTAGAGGCTAAATCTAATAAACCTAAGGAACCAGTAGCAAGTTCCTGGGCCTCCATGGTTACTCCTAAACCAAAGGTAAAGAAGGAAAAGAAAGAAACTACTGATAAAGAGGTTAAAGCTCCAACTACTTCTGAACCTTCAGTTGATGTCATTACTTCTGAAACTAAAACTGACGTTGTTCCAGAACAACAACAGCAACAACCAGAACCAGAATCTGTCCAACAAACTGTTACCGAAACAACCGAAGTTGCCGTTGCTCCAGAACCTCAAGCTGCTCAAGAAACTAAGGCTGAAGAACCTTCAGTTGTTTTACCTCAACAGCAAAACTTAAATGATGTAGGTGTTACTTTTGGATCATTGTCCTTGGATGAAAAACCTAATGAGAAAGAAGTTAACTACTTGTATGAACAAGAACAAGCTAATGGACAAACTCAACCAGCTGGACAAGCCAACCAAGTTCCACCACAATCTGCCGAATCTACTAATAACCAACAACAACAACAGCAACAACAACAATACTACAATTACAACCAATTTGGGGGTCAAAATCAAAAATACGATTACTACAACCAATATCCAAATCAACAACAAACTCAACAATTCGGTCAACAAACTCAAGGGTTACCAGGACAATACGCTGGATATCCAGGTATGGATTATTCCAACTATAATGTTCAATTATTAGCTGCTCAACAATTAGCTGCTGCTCAACAATTGCAACAACAACAGCAACAACAGCAACAACAGCAACAACAGCAACAACAGCAACAACAATCAGGCCAATCTAGTCAATCAAATGATGCTACACAATCCCCAGCTAACTTGAATCAACCATTGAACCAATACCAATATGCTGCAGGAGCACCAGCTCAAGCTCAAGCTCAAGCTCAACAACCATCAGCTTCAGCTTCCGCTCCTCCATCTCAAGGACAACAACCTGGTCAACCTCAACCACCAACAGCTCAACCTCAACAAGGTATGCCACCATTTGGTTACCCAGGTTACTACAATTACTACTATGGACAACCATTCTATAACCAACAAGGGTTGAGCCAAACTGGATTCAGCTCACCTCATGTTAGTAATGCTACCATGCAACCAGCAGCAGCCACCAACCCAGTGTCATCTCAATCTCAACAGACACCAACGCAAGTTCCAAGTCAACCAATGATGCCTCAATTTGGTGGTTATCAACAATTTCCTCAATACGGAGGTTACCAAGATTCCAATCAATACAGAGGTTGGTATTAGGGTATTAATATAACCGTATGTAGATAATTGAATAAGAACAAGAACAAAGTACAAGTGCAAGTACAAGAAAAAAAGTATAAGTACAAGAACAAATAAAATATATATTGGGTGTGGAAGATTAATTGTAGCGTTAGGTTTTAGGTCTTTTGAAGATGATCTTAAGATCAATTTCCCCGTAATCTATTATAGGTTTTAATTTTGTGATATTTTTCACTGGTGTATTGTTGGTAGTTTTCATCACGCGCTTAGTAATTTCTGTCACTAACTTTTCAAATTTTTTTATTAATACTTAAATTATCCTCACTATGGGGGATTTTTTTCCCTACTAACATTTTTTTTTTAGTACTATAATTTTCCCTAAGTAAATTTTATAGTAGTAATTATAAAGTATGTATTAAATGGAGAAGAAAAAAAAAAAAAAAAAAGGGAAAAAAAACTCTACTTAATTCTATGAAACAGGTCAATTACAGAGTCCATAGTATCTAATTGGATTTATGTCTACGATGAAAAGGACTTTTAAACAATACTTTCAGGGGTTGAAGTATCAATATTATTTCCTATCACCATCAGGTTAATACTATAACAACAGATTGGTGTGATTGCGAAATTTTTTTTTCCCTCAAGAAGTAAAGATTATAATGATAGTATTGACAAGTGATAATGACCACTTTTCTAAACAATTGAACAGACGTTGTAAGAACCAGGTTTAGGTCACTTGACAGTCAATTATTGTGATAATTTTGAAAATTGTGGAAATTGAATTTGACCCTGATGGAAAATTATTCCCACCAATTTGACATTTTGGTAGGGCGGGCTGTGTGCAGGACACCCTGTTAATTGCCCTTATTTTAAATTTTTTGGTAAATTCACGAGGACGCCATTTTTTTTTTTTCGGTTTTCACCAGCATGAAATAAACAAACAATGGCCTGTTGCTGATAAACAAATGGAGAAATATATATAAAGTATTGAACTTCATAGAATTGAAGTTTTTTTTTGTTTTTTTTTTTGTTTTTCTTATTTTTTCAATTTTTTTACTAACACATTTTTTTTTTAAAGATGGCTGAAAGAAGAAAAACCTCAAGAAAGAAGAAGGACCCAGATGCACCAAAAAGATCTTTGAGTGCATATATGTTCTTCGCTAATGAAAACAGAGATATTGTTAGAGCTGAAAATCCAGGTATCTCATTTGGTCAAGTCGGTAAATTATTAGGTGATAAATGGAAACAATTAACCCCTGAAGATAAAGGTCCTTATGAAAGTAAGGCTGAAACTGACAAAAAGAGATACGAAAAGGAAAAAGCTGAATATGCTAAAAAGCATAGTTAAACAAGCTGATTTTTGTTTTATTAGTGTATATTATATATGTTCAATTATCTATGGTATAGGAACGATAGAGAAGGGGGGGTTGCTATGTTTTAGACCAATTAAGGTCTTTCCCTCATTGATCAAAATATAAATCTATACCTTTTTCAGTCTTTTTTATTTTTTTATTATTTTGTTTTATTTTTTATTCTTTTACTCTTTTTTTTCCTCTTACTCTCTCTCCCCTATATTATTATTACATCATAGTTGTTTTGCCCAGGACACCCACCTGCCTAAGTTGTAACCTTCGGTAAGTACTGATCCTTTGGGTTGTACACGTCCCTACGGGGTTATGGCCTCGATATAAATTTGAGACATTATTCGTAGCTTTGCTATTTCATAAGTAAAATCAATCTTTGCTGTTCAATTGTATCAATTTGTTGAATATGACTTTACCAAAACAATCTTTAACTAATGATGAAAGTTCTTTTGCTTACAGTACTGCCAGAGACAGATGGCCAAAAATCATTAAAGATTGTATTGCTGATTTAGAAGCTCAAACTCAATTTGATGGGGCACCAATTATTGAAAAATTCCAACAATTATTACAAGATCTTCTTTCTGATAAAAAAATTGTCAAATTTACTGATGAAGAAATTAAATTGGATCCTGATTTAAAATTTTATAATGAACAATTTGGTGATTATTCTTGGTTAAGTGGACCTTGGTTATACTTAGAATGTTATATGTATAGAGTTATTAAACTCTTTTTTATTAATGCTGGTCATCCTGATTATGATATTTTTAACAATTTAAAACAATCCACTTTAAAACTGAGTGATATTGGTATTATTGAATTATCTAAAAAATTACTTACTTTTGATTTCAATTTAGATGAATCAGTTAAATTAACTTTCTTTAGAGAATTTCTTGATGTATCTTTATGGGGTAATGCCACTGATTTATCTTTATTGGCTGGTGTTGTTAGTTTGGAAGAAATGCAATCTATTCAAGGTGAAAAGACTAGAAAAGAAAATGAAAAGAATATTATTGTTAATGATTCTCCTAAATTATTTAAATTCTTAGAATCTCATAGTAAACAATTTGACATTGTTTTAGATAATTCTGGTTTTGAATTATTTTCTGATTTAGTCTTTGCTATTTATTTAATTAAAGCTAATTTGACTAAAAAAGTTAAATTCCATTGTAAACAAGTCCCATGGTTTGTTTCTGATGTTTTACCAAAAGATTTTGATGAATTATTTGGTGAATTAAAGAATTATGACAATGAATATGTTGCTGGATTTTTACAAACTTGTCAAGATTATTTGAAATCAGGGGCTTTTGAAATCACCAGTCATAAATTTTGGACTTTACCTAATTATTTCTGGGATATTGATCAATTCCCTGACCTTTATGAAGAGTTAAAAACTGCTGATGTTTTACTTTTCAAAGGTGATTTAAACTATAGAAAATTAACTGGTGATATGCACTGGCCAAGAACAACCAAATTCGAAACTGCTTTACAAAACTTGAGCACTTTAGGTTTACCTATTGTTACTTTAAGAACTTGTAAGGCTGATGTTGTTGTTGGATTACCAGAAGGTAAAGAAGATGAATTAAAGAAGGTCGATCCAAATTGGTCTGCCACTGGTAAATATGCTGTTGTTAGTTTCTTTCAACCATAGATTAACTTCAATTCTAAAGTAGAGTTCAGTTTTGAACTAAGGGACTGACTTACCTTTTTTTTTATATATATTGTCATATATAAATATTATATATATATATATATATTAATAGATCTTTAAATGATTAAAACAGTTTCTATTTCTCATAAATCTCCAGCTTTACGTGAATTACAAGCCACTATCTTAAATTTATCAACACTAACTTCATCACTGAATTCGTTATTGCTATTATCAGTTAGCTTTACCATTACATTCTTTATAATAAAAGTCCAAACATCATCACAGAATCTATATGTACTCAAGTCCCCTTTAAATGTTAACTTAGACTTAGCAATATTTTGATCACTTTTCAATAATTCACTAATGATTCTATCAAAGTTATTAAGGATCCTCATAGCTAATTGAGGTTGTATCTTTTGGTCAGAAATCAAATTATCCAATGCATCTGTCAAAGTCGTTCCCACTGTGGATCTTCTGTATAATTCATAATATCCACTATTACTCATGATGGTAATAGTACAAAAAAATAAATGTGTGATCAATAAATTACTAATTTATGTCAATTTCTCATATTAGTGCGAAAAATTGCGAATAGTCTTCAGCTTTGGATCAATTTGCATTACCTTAGTGATGAGTGATAATAATAATCAAACCATTAATGAAAAATTTCAACTGTTATTAGAATCCTATAAAGATTTAAATGATCTACCAATTTCTAAAAGTGATTTAAGTTATCAGAAGAAATTATATAATCTCATCAACCAGTTTAAATTTATCAAAAGAATCATCTATCAATTGGATCTATTCAGTGATAATGAATCCATTGTAGAATTTAATGTCAATTATTTACCATTTTTAAACATTGATTATTATCTTGGTGAATTATACCTTAATTACTTGAGTGATGGAGAACCAATGGAAAACCCTTCAATAGATTTGAAAGCCATAAATCTTTCTTTATCTAAAGAGCACTTTGATCAATTCTTGCATCTGATGATTAATTATAAATTACTTTCAAAAACACAACTAAAACAGTTTAATGATAAGTATACACTTACAAGAGAAGAAAAGATTGAAAATTATAGAGCTGAAAAGGACTTGACTACCAAAGTATCTTTAATTAATCAACAACAATCAGTTGATGAAGACACTAAGAAGGACATCTATATTAATCAAATTAATCTATTTATTATAAAAACTTTAAACCAATTACAATTATTAGATATGGAACTTCAAGTGCTATCCAATAGACCCAAGAACTCAACTCCACAACCTCCTGCAAATTCTGTGAAACCCTTTGAGTACACTGAAAAGCTTGAAACAATACCATCTAATAAAGTTGAATCCTTCTTAAAGAATGGTAAAGTTTTAAAACCCTTCACTATAACCAGAGATGATATTAAATCTAAAGTCTTTGGAACTGGTCAAGTTTTACCTTCAATGACTGTTGAGGAATATTTGGATTATGAATTAAAAAATGGGAAAATGTTACAACCAGAGGAATCAAAATTATCGGATGATGAGGATCTGGAAACTGAAGAACTCAAAAACAGAGCTTGGGATGATTGGAAAGATGATAATCCAAAAGGTAGTGGTAACACTAAAGCAAATTTGGGTTGATTAAATCTCATTCAATTTTTTCAAATATGTCACATACTCATGTTGTAAGTCATTCAATCTCAATAGCTTCCTTTCGGTGTCATATTTTATTAACCATTGGTCGTCATTATTCTTAAATCCTTTTAATCCATTCAATATTATTAAATAGAATTCTAAAATTTTAACATAAATCAATTTCAAATTCTTAGAATCTAAAGCATATGATTCCCTTTCAAATCTGGTTATAAACAAATATAATGCTTCCATTGATCCTCTTTTATCAAAAATTTTGAAGTCATCTAAATTATTAAATAATCTCCATGCATATAAAATTTCATAAAACTTTATTGAATTGATTAATAATTGTGACTCAGCAACCTCAATTAATATTAAATCAATTAATTTGAAATTTGCTTTTAAAAATTCATTCGTGAATAAGTATTTTGTCAATTTTTTCTCATTTAATTTCAATATAAATGTCTTGACCAATTGATTAAATCTGGGATCTAACTGTAAATTACTTAAGCATACCAATAATTTATCAATATTCAATGACTCAATAGATAAATTGAAAATGTTGACATGATATTCATTTATTTTAGATTTATCATCAAGTAATTCAATAGATTTTAATTCAAAATCTATTGCTTTATTGGAAAATTCTGTTTTCTTATCATCTGTTACAACAATCAGATTTAGTAATGAAGATAAACTATGATAATAATTTGACTCACTTTGGTTTCGGGAAATATTTGATATAAAAGGAGCTAATACACCATGGTTGATAGTTTTCAAATATTCGATCACTTGACTATTAAAATTGCTGTAATCTAATAAGTCCACCTTGGATAAATCTTTATTAATTAAGTAGCACAATCCTACCAAAAGCTTATTCTTCTCCAAATTAATGGTTGGCAAGAATTCTTTTATTATTGTATCCGATTCATTATTACTAAGTAATTCAAATATAACTTGGATAATGAATTCTTCGTTGTCAATTTTATTATTCAAATAATTAAATTTGGAATTGAAATCACCTTGGTTTATAGTTCTTAGCAACATTTTTTTATCTAATTCCATAATCCTAGTAATTTTTTTGTAGTTTTTGATTCTTTTAAAAGCCATTTTACATAGTTCTAAAATACCATCATCATTGTTAAAACTGGATAAAAACAATAATAAAATTATTAATAGTTTTTCGTGAATCAATTTGATATCCTTAAATGATACAAGGATGAATTCAGCATAAGCCAAACTCAATTCATGGTTTTCTAGTTGCTTGCTAAATTGATCATCAGTTATTAGGTATTTAATTTTCTCTGATGGATTTGAATAACTAGATAATTTATTAATTATTTCAATTTCTTCCTCATTGGAAATTTTATCACCAACAAATTCTTTATTAATATACAGTAAAGTCTCGAAATCCACACTGTCTATGGAACAAAGAAATTTATTGATTCTTTCTATTGTTTTGATGGAAATTTTCATTTCGATACTATTCAAAATATTATTCAAGACATCGGATTTATTAATAGTGAACTTTTCAAGATAATGTAAGGGCCGGAAAATACCAATTCCATTTGTTTGATATGAAATCATTTGATTCCCCACAAAGGTAAGGGATAATGTTTCTTTACTTAAATTTGTAAATTCCTCACATAAAGAATTTAAAATAAACCAAGGATTCTTAGTTTTCCCATTATCATGTAACAATGCTACAGTTTCCTTTATCAATAAGTCTGATTCAGAAACAAGTGATAAATTCAATCTTTCTCTCAAGATATTGATTGATGAAATTAAAGTTAATTTATCATAAGAACCAGATTTCAATATCTTATTTTCATAGTATCCCTCATCATAACTTTGTAAGAAGTTATCATTATAATCAAAAGAAAAAGACTTTTTATAAGAAACCAATTCTAAATCTTGGCCAATTTGATACTCAATAAGAACACTTGAGATATTCGACTTCCACAATATATATAATTCTAAGTCAGTGTCTGTAGGTTTAACAAAAAAATCCTGAATGAACCAAAGATTATTGCGATAATCATAACCTGATTCCATTATAGGCACATTTAAAGTACATTTCTTTTGTTTGATTTTTCTTAGATCAGTTATATCCCAAATATTAAACACAATACCATTTTCATTAAATGTAGTTGAACACAGAAAAATTAAATAAATATGCTTATTATTTTCAATTCGATAAAAGTATTTTTCAGGAATACTATTAAGATAATTATTATCATTCTCATTTAAACCAATTGGTTGTAAAACCTGATTATGATCAGACAAATCCCAAAATTTAATAGTCTTGGAAACAGATAAAGTAATTAAACAGTTATCATGAGCTATAAAATCAGCAATAGTATTAGGGGATAATGAAGTTAATCCACTTTTATTGTTATTGTAAGATTTAAAAATGTTATGAAACAAATTTAATGACACCCCACCAGAACTTTCATTAAAATTATAGACATCAAAATCTTGCAATGGAGATGGACGTTGAAAATGAAGTAACCCCCCATCTCTCAATGAAATGATGCAGTTGTTACTATCCAAAGACTTTAATAAATGGGGGCTCGATCTTAATTCAAAAGAATAAGGAATTGAAATATTACCCCAAGCTTTAAAATTATTTCTTTGGAACTTATAGTTATTATTAACAATAAAATCATCGATATTAATAGCCACTGTAATAAGCAAGTATCTGTCATCTATAAAATCCACCACCAATTGCAATTCATTATCATGATTAATATCTTTATGAATACTATAAGTCAAACAATTGGAACTAACAAGCTTATTGGGTAAATGGATACTAAGTCTTTGCAATTCTAGATTCAAATGATTATACTGAACATTTATTGGGGTCAAAGAAATCGTTTTTAAATCATTTGAAACATCCAATCCTATTGAATCAATGAAATTATTATAATTATCTTTCAAATTGATAATAGTTCCTGATGTAGAGAGTTTCAGATTAAACTCTTGATTACTTGAACGAGTCGGCTTTTCTCCATACTTCAATGGAAGATAGATATCTTCACTTCCAAACCGTTCTTTGAAACCAGTAATGTTAGATATCGAATACCAGTCAGTTGCCATAATGGGTTTGTGTTTATGTTCTTGAACAAGTTCGTTGTTTTCCTATGAACAATTTTTTTATTCTCTTCGCGACAGTTGACCAAGTTTTCTGTCGCACCATTTTCAAAGAGAAAATTGAAGTTAATTAAAGAACTTTCTGTTAGAAACAATGTCATCCACGATATTCTATAAGTTCTTTCACCAAAGGGTTCAGTCAACGATACACTTCGATGGTACCGGTATTAACGTATTTGATTTAAAGCATGAAATTATAAATCAAAATCAATTAGGAGAAGGTAATGATTTTGACTTGAAATTATATCATCTGGAACAACCAGACTTAGAATATGATCAAGACCAAGATGTTATTCCTAGATCTTCATTTGTGTATGCCAAGAGGACTCCTTCTGCTCCTAGAGCGGGTAAATTTGGTAATGCTTCTCGATATGTTAGTGGTAGACCCAGAATAAATAGAAAGACACTTAACAATACTAGTGGTGTGTCAGGAGCCGCCAATCAACAACAACAACAGCAACAACAACAGCAACAACAACAGCAACAACAGCAGCAACAACAACCAATAGATGACAATGTCTCTGAGGAGGATAGAATCAAGATGATGTTTGAAAATCAATCAAATCAATGGGCTCATACCCAGGAGGAATTGGCTCAACATAAAGTGATTTATAATAAGCCTACTCAAAGTACTAATCCTGAAGATATGCCTCCTCCAGGTTATATGTGCTATAGATGTGGTGGAAGAGATCATTGGATAAAGAATTGTCCTACAAATACTGATCCTAATTTCGAAGGAAAGAAGTTACGTAAAACCACTGGTATTCCAAGATCATATTTAAAAACTGTTTCACGAGAAGCAGCCGAAAATTCTGAAGATAGACAGTTTACAGAAAATGAAAATGGAGAACTTGTTGATTCACAAGGTAACAAATATATGATCACTGATACTGGTGAATATGTTATTGCCATGGCAGATAGTAAAACTTGGTCCAATTATCAAGAAAAGCAACAAAATGCCGTCATGAAAGCTAAAAAAGAATTTGATGATAAAATCATTGAATGTATTGAAAAAGAAAATCAAAGCCAATTTTTAAATCCATTAGCTCCTACTAAGAAGATCTTACAACCTCCTGTGGTTCAAACCCCTTGTTGTAAACTGAGTGATAAACTACAAAAATTACTGAATATCAATTATAATAAGGGTGAAATAGAACAATTGTTAATTGATAATGATTTCCATTGTCCTAATTGCAATACAGAAGATGTTTTCATCGATTTATTGGTTCCCAATGAACAATTAGAAACAGACTTGTCACAATTTATTACCAAAAAACAAGAAGAATTGGGTATCGAGGATCCTACTATCTCTATGAATAATGCATTGAAGAGATCTAATGAAGAAGGTGATGATGATGATACTAAACGTCAAAAACTTGGGTTTCCTTCTATGCCAGGTATGCCTATGGGAGCTATGCCACCATTTGGATTTGGCCCAGGAATGCCTGCTCCACCTTTCCCTATGATGATGCCTATGATGATGCCTCCACCTCCACCATCAGCAAATTCTGGGACCAATGGTTTAAAATAAACCAATTTGGCCCTAATTCTTGTATAGTAGTAATTGATAAATACCTTTTTGTAAGTAATATAATAGGTTACCCGGATCTTAATCTCTTCGCGTTGTATAAAAATGAGCCAAAATCCAATAGGTGAAAATTTTTCTTTATAAGCATTAAAATGTATGTTTCTTATAAACTGTTACAATTCTTGTAAAAGGATGATCCAAAATAATCATTCAAACTAGAGTATATGATAATTCATGATCACAAAATTATTTATGCATGGCTTTCTGAATAATTGAATTGTAACGAGACCAAAGAGGTGACTAGTAATGTAACCTGTACTAACTAGGTTTAGTTTTAATAATGAGTAAGTAAAAGTACTTAAAAAACTTTATCTTTATCTTTATTCTATGATGATTTCTACAAACAAAAGCTGGAATTACTGGCTGAGCTTCTATGATTTATAAAGTTTGCACCAAACTGAAGAAATAAGATATATGAGAGTTATATTATATTGGTTTAAAAGCTAAGTGACTAACAAATTTAGGTATGTCAATAATTACTATAAAAAAATTAGAAAGGTAACTAGGGCATTTTTACAAGGAGGAATTATTGCACTGGGCACTGATATATATTATGAGTGACAACGCATTATTTGTAGGCCTCAGAAACCTACTTTAACTGAGCCCATTAGTTTCTTTTAACTGAAAAAGAAGAAAAAAATTGAGAATTTAAAAAGTTCAACATAACTAACATCGCAGATAATTAATTAATTAATTATTAATTATTCATTTAATTATTTATTATTAATTTTTTTAATTGTTTATCTTCCTCCCATTATTATCCTATAATTAAAAATGAAAAGTATGTTAGAAAGAGCCATATCAAAATTTTTTTGATAGACGATGAGGTTTAGATGACGAGTCAGAACTGGGTTACCCAATGCTGACAACTCATATATTTTTATACCATTCATGCTCTGATATCAAACTAGAAATTTTTTATTGTTTGGAATATAAATGAGATGGTGTACTAACCTAATTTCTTTTTTAGTCAATTGTTTGCTACGAGAAATATAGTATATTCTTTTATTAAAAGATGAATTGAAAAATTTAAAGACAAGCATATGTCTGATTTCTTAGGAAGATACCCTTTTCAAGTCTGATAATAAAGGTATATTATATTTTCCATACTGAATAATTTGGTTGCATTTTAAGGTATGTAAAAGAAAGATTTTTTTTTTTTTTAATTTCTTCTTATGGTTCATGATGACTTCACCACATTTATCACGACGGTCTACTGCGTTTAGGGACTTGTAATCCCTCTACTTTGATGATAACTTTAGGCCTTGACCGGCCGTGGTTCCTGAGCTCCATAAGTTTTATTTCTTTTGATTCTTTTTACTAACAGTCCAGGTTATTTTATAGTTTTGTATTATAATAATGTAAAATAGTAATCTAGAACTTAAGTTTATATATTTTGTGTGGCTGTCGTGGTTAATGCGCCTGGCTCTATTAATGCCTCTATTAATTTCCTTTAGGGTCTTCTTGTCGCATTATCCGTTGATAACCGCAGTATAAGGGCCATCGCAAGTCCCGGTATAAAACTCAGGCGTTACTATAAATATCAACTTTTCCTCTCCTTCAACAAAAACCCTTGAAGATATTATCCATAATAATGCACTTCAATCTTCCGAAAAGTCACAAACTGCAAGGTGAAGAACAGCAAGGATCAAAAGAAGGAAAGCATAATTCAAATCCGCCTCCTTCGTATGCATCATCATCTGAAGCAAAAGCACCTCCAATATCCAGAAATAGTAGTCTGAGTTTATTAAGGAAACAAGGTGACAATTCTTCTACCAAAAAGCCAGCTAAAGCTAAAAATGTTCCTTATAGACCAAATGCTGAACAACAATCTTATATAGATAGACTTGGGTCACCTTCAAGTTCCTCCTCGGGTAAAGATACTAGTAATGTTACTGCATTGTCGGCTGTTTCTTCTACTGCACATACAGAATATTTTGATGTGTTACCATCTTTTCAAATGTTTCAGTCAATTCTTAAACGGGATGATAATCAATTTGAGGAGAATTTATCTGTAGCTCCTCCTGAATATGGTGATACTAGAAATTCTTCTCCCACTCCTCCTGATTTATCACCAGTTAACTCTGGTAGAAATTCCAACAATATTGATGGAATATTGAGTCCTTCAGCAGAGCCTCCATACTCTGATTCTCAAGAATATGATGAAGAACAAAATTATGGTTTCCAAGAAGATGAAAGAAATGATGGTCTTCTTCCTAGAAGATCTCCTTTACATCATCAGAACAATATTTCCAACTCTCACGAGACGTATGGTCATACTGTTTTGGATAATATTGATAAATTGTCTAGGCTCAATTCTGCTCCTATAGATATTCAGATATTTGTTACTAAACAAGTCCCTGTACCCAATAGTAGTAATGATCTTGAAACAAGACTTAAAGAATATTCTACAGGAGATTTGATTAATGGATATATTATAATTACCAATACTTCGAATGAACCAATTCCTTTTGGTTTATTCACTGTTAGTTTGGAAGGAACTATAAAAGCTACCGAACGTAAAAGCAATACTGATGATTATGATTACGGAAATAATAAATTTAGTAAGATATTGATGAAAAAATTCCTCAAGATGTATGACTTGAATGCATCCTATGGTTACTCACATGTTCCTAACAGTGCTGGTATTGAATATGAAGCATTTACTTTTGATTCATATGATGATTCTTTTCTCGGTTTACCCAATGAAAGGATATTGCAACCCCACGTTAAATATAAAAAGTATTTCACATTCAAATTTCCTAACAAATTACTTGATACTACTTGCTCGTCGGGTCTTTTGCCTCATATTTTGTCTCCACCTTCTATGGGAATTGATAAAGCTTCATTCTATGGTAAAGCTGATAATATTGAATTGAATAAAGCTTTGGGTTATGGATTCTTAAGTCATAGAGGTACCCCAGTGTTAACAAGAGATTACTCATTCGATGATATGAGTGTTAACTATAGTATTGAGGCTAAATTTATTGATAAGTTGGGTAATGACAAACGAGATCCTTTCCATTATGATGATATTAACGATGAAAATGCTGACAAAAAGAATTATGTTATATCTAAAAGTAGTCAATACTTTGTAAGATTTATTCCTGATTTAAAAGATCAATTAGAGTATTATAATGAAGAATTTTTATTTGGTAAAGAAACGTTTGGTACAATTGGTATTGACGGTAAATTATTCAAAAGTTACTTATACTTGAATACTTGGAAGGAATTCAATCGTTTAAATTCCATGGTAGAAGAAGAAATTGATTCTAGGTTGTCTAAAATAGAGTTTAACGATGATGAAATTAAAAACAAGAATTTAATTATTGATAATCATAATAATACTAATAATCGATCCGAAGTTATTAATGGTAAAGAAGATTATCACTCAGTGAATAATGATACTAGAAATAATAAGATCTATTATAGAGAGAAGAGAATGATTTGTAATAAATTCCCGGTGGCTATATTTGGTAAAAGAAGGAAAAAACTTTTATCATCAATGGTAACAATTGGGCAACTGGAATTATATGTTCGAGTACCTTCACAACCAATCACTTATAATTCACCAAAATTGGTTATGAAGTATAATATTGCAGAGAGTCAAAAGAATGAAACTAATGAATTATTACCTGTCAACAGTATTACCAATAATCATGTCAATAAATTATATAATCGAGATGATGATGATTTTTCACATGATATTGATGTTTCATTGGTATTCCAATCAAATGATTCTTCAGTAAAACCACCGGCCATAGAATCAATTGATGTCAATCTTGTATCGTGGTCATTTAGGTCTGACTATCCAATTCCTTGTAAATTGGAGTATGATTTATTCTACGACAGCCCACATGAAATTAAATCTGGTACCTCAGATGTTGATATTACTAAAAACAACTTACAATCCATAAAGGATCAAGTATCTAATTATATTCATTTTTTGAAAACCAATAATACCTATGTGTCTAAAGACGCTTTCCTTTATTTGAAATCAATCAAATCATTAGGAGTTAAAAGAGATACCATTAATGATTATTTTCAACCTATAAATGCATCATCGAATTTTGATGCCTTTGATGATAATTGGAAAATCAACCAAACTACCTCTGGAATAGTGTGGACTAAAGATATGAAACTTCCTTTGAAAGTAGTCAATAAGAATAATGTCAATCTTATTCCTAGTTTCCAAAGTTGTTTAGTAGGTAGACTTTATTGTTTGCAAGTAATAGTGAAGTATAAAGGAGGTGGTAGTAGTGACCAGAATGAGTTTGGTAATAATGCAGTTAAAACCGATGTGCCTATATTGGTGGGATGAATAATTGTTGAATTTCAATTCTTAGAGTTTTTTAAATAGAAATAATAGAATAATGCGTGTATTTTCTTTTTTTTTTTTTTTACTCGTTCTTTTTGCAGCCACGAACAGAAGTAAAACAGAGTCAAACTGGGAACCATGTTATTAAACAACAGAATTTTCAGATATATTGATATAAATAATCTCTGACTATTTATATGCAATCATATTATTTTTTCTGTTTTTTTCACGATACCCAAAACTTCATTCTTCGTAGAGAAAGTGAAGTATTTATAGTGTAGTCCGATGTTTTTTTGACTCTTCTCTTCGACTCAGACCTCAACGGAGTCTAAACCGATTTAGGATAATAACAAAACCGTTATCAGATACCTTATCAGTGAATATAATGTTTACTAACATATATAATGAACACTAAAGAATTGTATATATAATTCATTAAACCCATATATCACTAACTAATTATGGGGAATAAAAGTAATTTATATTAGAAAAAATTTGAATTGTTATTAATTAATTAAGTCCGAAAAATTACCACTGGTCACGTGATTGAATTATTACTCATAAAAATTTTCAGAGTATAAAATATGGAGAATCTGTTCTTTTCTATTATTTTTTTAAAAATCTTATTATAGAATTTAAACCACGTTATGTCATCTCCAAGAGATATTGCTCAAAATTTCCAAAAAGCTATGGATCTTTCAGGATCTCCAAATGCTGTTTCTACCTCACCCAACCAATCTTATTTAAGTCAACATATTCCAAGTAGTCAAAAGCAAACTAAAACTTTGAAACCATTTTCTACTGGAGATATAAAGATTTTATTATTAGAAAATGTCAATCAAACTGCTATTGATATTTTCAAAGGTCAAGGATATCAAGTTGAATTTTATAAATCATCTTTACCAGAAGATGAATTGATTGAAAAGATTAAAGATATTCATGCTATTGGGATTAGATCAAAGACTAAATTAACAGAAAAAATTTTAAAACATGCCAAAAACTTGGTTGTTGTTGGATGTTTCTGTATTGGTACTAATCAAGTTGATTTAGAATTCGCTGCCAAGTCTGGTATTTCAGTATTTAATTCCCCATTTTCTAATTCTAGATCAGTAGCAGAATTAGTTATTGCAGAAATTATAACTTTAGCCAGACAATTAGGTGATAGATCAATTGAATTACACACTGGAACTTGGAATAAGGTCAGTAGTAAATGTTGGGAGATTAGAGGTAAAACTTTAGGGATCATTGGATATGGGCATATTGGATCTCAATTATCAGTGTTAGCTGAAGCTATGGGTATGAATGTTATCTATTTTGATGTGTTTATGATTATGTCATTAGGTAACTCCAAACAAGTTTCGACTTTAGATGAATTATTATCTAAAGCTGATTTTATTACTTGTCATGTTCCAGCTACTGAAGAAACTAAGAATTTATTAGGAGCACCTCAATTTGCCGCTATGAAAGATGGTGCTTACGTCATAAATGCATCTAGAGGTACTGTTGTTGATATACCGGCATTAGTTCAAGCCATGCAAGTTGGTAAGATAGCGGGAGCTGCTTTAGATGTATATCCAAATGAACCCGCCAAAAATGGTGAAAACTTATTCAATGATGAATTAAATGAATGGGCCACTCAATTAAGATCTTTGAGAAATGTCATCTTGACTCCTCATATCGGTGGTTCAACTGAAGAAGCTCAATCAGCCATTGGTGTTGAAGTTGGAACCTCTTTAACCAAATTTATCAATGAAGGTAGCTCAACTGGTGCCGTTAACTTCCCAGAAGTTTCATTAAGAGGATTGGATTTAGAACAAGAGAACAGTGTAAGAGTTTTATACATTCATCAAAACGTTCCTGGTGTTTTAAAGACTGTTAACAATATTTTATCCATCTACAACATTGAAAAACAATTTTCTGATTCAAGAGGTGATGTCGCTTATTTAATGGCCGATATTTCTGATGTCAATGTCACCGATATTAAATCTTTATATGAACAATTGGAACAAACTCCTTATAAAATAGCTACTCGTTTATTATATTAAATTACATTAAATAGCTTTTAATAGAAAATAATTGTCTCAATTTCTGACTTTGTACGCATTTTTTTTTTTGGAGTGTCTTTGTGTAATTTTTTATCTCTACTCTGTTTTTGGTGGCAATCGCACTTCACTCACAATTCCATTCGTTAACATCGTCCATTTCGATATAACTTTATAAGGGTATTAAGGCAAATTAGACGAAGATGGCTTTGGTATCAGCAGCGCCATATTTGGCGTTATTGAATGAAAATGATGTCGAGTTAAAATCGTATGCTTTAACATCATTGAATGACATTGTTGATCAATTGTGGGCAGAAATTGCTAATAATATTACTGATTTAGAAGAATTATATGAAGATAAATCATTTGAAAAGAGATCTCTTGCAGCTTTGGTTATTTCCAAAGTATACTATAATTTAGGAGATTTTGAAGCATCAGTCAAATATTCATTGTTTGCTGGTGATGAATTCAATGTTGAAGAACAAAGTCAATATATTGAAACTATTGTATCCCAATGTATTAATCTTTATACTACATTAAGTCAAAGAAAGTATGAAAATTCTTCAGCTAAAATTGATGATCAATTGGTTGGAATCTTTGAGAAAATGTTATCTAAATGTATTAAATCCAATGAATTAAAATTAGCTTTAGGGATTTCTTTAGAATCTTTTAGATTGGATATTGTGGAAAATATTTTAAAAGAACAAATTTCTAAGAATTCTGAACAAGCTTTAAATTTAATCAATTATGTTTTGGTTTGTTCCAATAATGTAATAAACAATGTATCATTTAGAACTGAAGTATTAAATACCTTGATTAAACTTTTATTAGATATGAAAGATAATCAAGATTTCTTCACCATTTTTAAAATCATTGTTCAATTAAATGATTCTAAATTGGCTATTCAATTATTTAAAGAATTAATCAATAAAGGTGAAAAATTAATTGCTCATCAAGGAGCTTTTGATTTAATAAATTCTGCTTCTCAAGAATTATGTGATAAAACTGTTAAAGATTTAAAGAATGATCCAGAATTTAAAGCTGATGAACCTGTTCAAGCAAGATTATTACATATTTTAAGTGGTGTTCCAACTTGTGATTTAGATATCACCTTTTTATACAAGAATAATAACACCGATATTTCCATTTTAAACAAAACAAAAAATTTATTAGAAGGTAGAAGTTCTATTTTCCATTCAGCTGTTACTTTTGCTAATGCTTTTATACACGCTGGTACTACTGATGATTCTTTTTTTAGGAAAAATTTAGAATGGTTGGGTAAAGCTTCTAATTGGTCTAAATTTTCTGCCACTGCTGCATTAGGTGTTATTCACAAAGGTAATTTATCTCAAGGTAAAAATATTTTAAAGCCTTATTTACCAGGCTCTTCTGGTGCTCCTCATACTAAAGGTGGATCATTATTTGCTCTTGGATTAATTTTTTCTGGTCATGGTAGAGAAACTATTGACTATTTAAAACAATTCCTTGATGAACATGGAAATTCTGCTGGTAATAATGAAACCGACGTTATGTTACACGGTGCTTGTCTTGGGTCTGGTGTCGCAGGTATGGCCACTAATAATGAGGCCCTCTATGAAGCATTGAAGGTAGTATTATATTCTGATTCTGCTATTTCGGGCCAAGCTGCAGGTTTAGCCATGGGGTTAGTTATGTTAGGTTCAGGAAATGAAACTGCCATGTCTGATATGTTAACTTATGCTGAAGAAACTCAACACGAAAACATTATTCGTGGGTTAGCCATTGGTATTGCATTATTGAACTATGGTAGAGAAAATCAAGCTGATGATATAATTGAACAATTATTTTCAAAAGAAAATCCTATTTTAAGATATGGTGGGGCTTTCACTATTGCTTTAGCTTATGCTGGTACTGGGAATAATGGTGCTATAAAGAAATTATTACATTATGCTGTATCAGATCCTTCTGATGATGTTAGAAGAGCTTCCGTTATGTGTTTAGGGTTCTTATTGATCAGAGATTACACTGCTGCCCCACAAATTGTGGAATTATTATCCCAATCTCATAATCCTCATGTTCGTTATGGTACTGCAATGGCCTTGGGTATTTCATGTTCTGGAAGGTTATTAACATCTGCCATTGAAGTCTTGGAACCATTAACTAAAGATCCCGTAGATTTTGTCAGACAAGGGGCTTTGATGGCCTCAGCCATGATTTTGATTCAACAAAATGATACTATGTATCCAAAAGTCAATGAATTTACTCAAAGATATGCCGACACCATTAAAAATAAACATGAAGATGCTTTAGCCAAATTTGGTGCTACTTTAGCCCAAGGTATAATTGATGCCGGTGGTCGGAATGTAACTATTAGTTTGGAAAACTTACAAACTAATACTTTAAATATGAAAGCTATTGTCGGTTTAACCGTATTTGCTCAATCATGGTTTTGGTTCCCAATGGCTCATTTCTTATCATTATCATTTACTCCAACGGCTATCATTGGAGTTAGAGGTGATGATTTGAAAGTTCCAAAATTTGAAATTAACTGTCATACTAAACCAGAATTCTTCCAATACCCACCTAAAGTAGAAGATAATAAAGAAAAACAACCAGATAAATTAACTACTGCAGTTTTATCTACTACAGCTAAGGCTAAGGCTAGAGCTAAGAAGAGTCAAGTTAAAAAGGAAGGTGAAGAAGGTGAAGATGATGAAGACAAAATGGATTTAGATGAAACCAAAAAGGAAACTGATGATGAAAAGGAGGATGTTAAAGATGAACCTGAAGAGGTTAAGAAAGATGAACCTTTAACCGTTCGTTATAACAAAACCCCATATAAGATTGAAAACTTATCCAGAGTTTTACCAGCACAATCCAACTATGTTTCATTCATAAAGGAACAAAGATTTGTTCCAGTAAGAAAGTTCAGAGGTAGTAGTGGTATTATTGTTTTGGAAGATACTAAACCTGATGAAAAAGTTGATGTTATTAAGACAGTGAGACAATTGAACATAACTGAAGCTCCATTACCAGAACCATTCACCTTAAGTGGGGATGACTTGAAAGATGACGATGATGAATAAACTAAAACCTACCTATAGAATCGGAGTGAAGTAGAAAATAAATGAATAAAAAGATTTAAAAAAAATACAGAAATAGTTAATATATACGCAATCATTACTCCTTTATTATCACACTTGATATATAGCAGTAACAGGACGATGATCACTACATACTACTCCTCGGTATTCACTGTTTAAAACTTCGTGTTTTAATACAGGAACTCCTGGAACACTCCAAATAAAATCAATAGATTTTTGATCTCTTCCTTTCTTGAACCCAGTGTCTGTGAATTCAAACCCTCTTCTATCACGACAGTTTCTAGATGATTCTAAAAGTCCTCCTTGAGCGAATGTAATGTAAGCTTCTTCATGGGATTCACTATTTAAATCCCCACATAATAAACTTGTACCTTGAGTTTTTTTCATTAAATCCATGATTTGTTTAGAACTATTGATTCTAGCTTTTTTACCCTTATGGTCATAGTGGGTATTCAAAAGATTAACTACTTTACCCGTTTGTTTGTGTCTTACAACCACCACAGTCACAATTCTAGGATATGCTGCATCCCATCCCTTACTAGGGCGATTAGGTGTTTCTCCTAGCCAATAAGTGTTTCCTGATAATAGCTCCCACTCTGTGTGTTTAAATAAAATGGGTGCAAATTCTCCTTTTCTAGCACCATCATCTCTTCCTACACCATAATAAGTCCATTCATTCCCTAATCCATACAAAATATCATGTAATTGATTTTCTTTGACTTCTTGAAGTCCTACTAATGTGGGGCATACTTGACTACTATAAAAGATATTAGCACAAACCCCTTCTCTTCTCATTACCCATGGTTTTTCATCTGGCATGAAATTGTTCGTATCTTGTCTAACATTATGGCAATGGATTTGAATTTGAACTGGTGGTCCACCTTGATAACTATTTGTTGGAGGAGGTCCTTGAGGAGGAGGAGGTCCTTGACTGTAGTATTGCTGTGGTGGAGGCGGTGGTTGGGAGTAATTCTGATTAGCATTTTCTGCTTGTTTCTTCTTTTTATGTTCCTTATACTTTTTCTTTGCTTCTTTACTAACTATTCTTGCCACATGACCAAGAATGACTCTTTCAATTCCCATAGTTTTTTGTTCTCTACTTCAAGTTAGTTGCTACTTGGCATGAAACAGTGAGTAAAACAATGAGTGAAATTGGAGAGAAAAAAAATAATGAAGGGAGCGAGGTTCGAACTCGCGCGGACAACCGTCCAACAGATCTTAAGTCTGCCGCCTTAGACCACTCGGCCATCCCTCCGATTGTTAAAGTGGTATAAGTGAGCGAAAAATTAGACCATTGCGCCGAAAATTTTTATTATGGTGAGAATTTTTTTTTGTTGCAACTTGTTGCATCACAATGGATCGCTAGCAGTATCATAATGAATGCATTCATTATGGAGCCACCATTACGTCTTATAATTTGTTTTTTATGGATATAGGTCTTTATTCAAGTCCTATTTGTAGGAAAACACTTCTTTTATATAGAAATCGGGTATTTTATAGGTATTAAAGGCTGAAGTATTGGTGACCAGAAAGTGATCGCTCTCAAAGTGATCGCTCTCAAAGTGATCTTATCGCTTTTATCTTAGCAAAATAAGTAATACGAAAATGATGGAAGAGAAAAAGAGAAAAACCTGACTGTGTAGATTTCAAATGTAGAATTTCTGAAAAATAAAGGCTTAATGTAAATAATGATATTGAAGTAGGTGGAGGAAGTATTTAGCAGTTTTCCATTAGTGAGCTGTATATTTTGCGACTCTCAATTAAAAGATAAGCTGCGTTAATAAGTAGAAGTCGATTAGCTCAGAGTAAAGAGTGAAAGCCTCTTGTTTAGTAAAGAGAAATACAATGTGAATTTTTTGTAATTTTAGAAAATGTATGAAGGCTTAAAGAAAAGTATTCTTTTAAATTTTAAAAATTTTTGCAATCTAAGAAACACCAAATTATCTTATAAGATTCGCAAAAATTATTATGGATGCAAAAAGTGAAAAAAAAAATGAAAAAAAAAAAAAAAAAAAAATTAAAAAAATAAAAAAAAAATAAATAAATAACAATTTATAAAAATAATAATAATAATTATTATAAGTGTGTAGTGGCTGACTGCTTGGACTTCTGTTAAGTACTAGAAACGTTATATGCTCTAAAAAGTAATGATTACAAAGAGAAAGATAATCAAACACTTACCCAAATGTATTACCACATATAACCACTCGCAGTTAATAAATCTATCCAGTCCTACAAATAGGCTAACAGTCAGTAGATATATTATTCAATATGATACGTCATTACTAGATCAAGGGTGTAATTTATTTGGGTATCTATTATCATCCATAACTTCTCTGATATCTCTTGTGTTGTCATATCAATTATTAAAAAATTGTTCTTAACTTCCACACGATTAGACTCCTTAAATTTCTTCGGAAATTTTAACTGGATTCATTAAAAATTTCATGATTCTAAAGTAAAACTACACTTTAACGTGTGTGGTCTTTGACGCTTGCAACCAAAAAGACTTATTACCCCATTTGGCTAAGAGAGCGAAATCTCACTGTTTGGGAAACGGCTGCAAAATATGTATGATGAAGAGACAAAATTAGAGAATAAAAGACAATAACAAAGAAATTTAAAAGGTTGGGGAAATAAAATCAGCTGAAAAATATAAAGAATACTTTCTATAGGACAAAAATGAATATATAAAGTATAGGGCAGTAGTGATGAAGATGAACGGTTGGATAACATAAGAAGTAGTTTAGACTAGAAGTGAGATTATAACATACTCTTATTGCAGAACATTAATCTTATATAAGGAAAAAAATATTAGTAGAACAAAATACAAAACAATACATTAAAACAAATATAAAACAAACAAAAACAAGCTATATACAAAAACAAGAATAAATTGTGTGTAATGATCCTGGTTAAACCTTTTGATCAACATTTTCATTAAAACCTTCAAAGTATCTAACAAGCTTTGAGACATCTCCAGATCTCTTCTTCCTAGAAGAGACTTTGACTTGAGGAGTAGAAATCTCAGTGTCCTTTTGTTGCTTTATGTTTTCTGCCTGCTGTGCCCATTCGTTTTGAATTTTTTCAAGAGCATCAGAAGTAATATTTCTCGACTCTTTTGGAGTTTGTTCTTCACATAAAGAGTTACTCGACCCAAGGGGAGTTGACTCTCCGTAGTAAGAGTTACTCAACCTTTGGGGAATTATCTCTTCATATAAAAATTCACTCGACCTTTGAGGAGTTATTTCTTCTTCACAGATGGACGTGGATTGACATGTTGATCCATGTGGATTTGCAACTGTCTCCATTTTAATCTCATCTGATTTTAAGCTTCTTGGATGTTTTTGGGTGCCTAAGGAGGCTGTTTTACCCATATGGGCAGCAGTATCTTCTGGCAGCATAAAGCGACGTTTGGAATGAGTTCTGTAGTTGTCTTCAACTTCAACTTCATGACAGTGGTAACGTTCTGGGATATCTCTGTGATATCCAGAAATGTTCCTATTATGATAGAGTTCTGAAAGTCTTATCATGTCGGACATATGTTCTCTCTTTGTCATTTCGAGGTTATAATTGAACCTAGCGTAAAAGTCTTCATCGCTTTCATAATAGCGGCTTGAGTATTGATAAGAATACTTATTTCTGAAGGTTTGTTTTATATGGTCTTTACAGTTTGATAGTCTGGGACTTATATGATCATAAAAGTATAATTCCAAGTCTAATTTCTTGTCACAAAAACTGTAAACAGATCTTTGAATTAGGTCTTTAGTTGACTCCTGAGCCTTTTCATTTAACAGATTCAACTCATACATAAGATCAAAGCAATAATAGCTTTCTCTTAAGGACCTGAGTACTCGGCGAAGCCATAAGATCATTCTTATTTCTGCTTTACCAATGAGACATTTCCAATGTCTACAAGAACTAGAATCAGACTTGTGTCTTTTGAATCTGGAAAACTTCCTGTATTTAATTTGTTTTGTATCAATATCAATTGGTTTAACTTTAGTATTGTAGTTTTTAGGATATTGTGTTCTTACTGGAGCTCTTCTTGTAGGAGAGTCTTCATCGGTAATCTTCCTAAAAGACTTCGAGTTCTTAGACTCAGTAGTAACAGTAACAGGTGTTTCTTCAGTTCTAAGTAAACCAAAATTGGATTCACTTGAGCTCTTCAGAGTTGAATTGTCACATATAATCTTATTTGATCTCAAAGGTGTAACAGCAGCATCATTAACAGCAGCATTTTTATCAGTAACATTTTTATCAGCAGCATTTTCATCATTAACATCTTTATCAATAACACCAGCAACACCAGCATCTCTATCAATAATATCTCTATCAGCAGCAGCAGCATTTTTAAAAATCACTTCACCTTTTTCTGGAATAATCAATTCTGATCCCGTATTCAAGTATAATATTGTATAAGAATAATCATTAAAAGGTGTTGGTGTTTTCACCTTATAAACTTGGTTATTAGATATCAGGATAGTTCCTTCTTTTTCCATTTTCAATATTCCTTTATTATCCTTATGGGAAAATAAATATTCAGGAAATAAATATTTTTCCCATTCTTCTTCAGACTTTGTTTCTTTATGTTGTAAAGTAGAAGTATAATCAACTGAATTGATTTTATTAGATCTTAATGACCTTAAGAAACTTTTCGCTTTAGTTCTTTTATGACCTTGTCCTTGAGGAATATTCTTGAAGAATATTGAAGTAAAGCTTTTAGAATGAGAATTAACAGTAATAGGAGTAGTTTCTTCAGGTTTAAACAAATCCAAATTGGATTCAGCTTCATCTGATTTTATCAGAGATTCAGGAGTAAGAGGAGAAGTAATAGCAGCAGCAGAAATATCAGAAGCATCATCAATAACAGTGTCTTTATCAGAATAAACAGAACCTGAAGCATCTTCAAATAATAAATGATATGATTGTCTTCGTTGAGGAACAGTTAATTCTATTTTATTAGCACAATTTTGAATCCCAAGTGATTCATTACCAGTAACATAATAATAACCAAGACTGAAAGTACTTTCTTCTTCATGAAGTTGTTCTTGACCTGAAACAGTTAATTCTAATTCCTCAACATCATTGTCTATATAATCATCGGAATAGACTGAGCTTGAAGCGTCTTTAATGATTTCTTGATCAGATTGTCTTTGTTGAGGAACAAATGAATCTACTCTCTTAGAACACTGTGGAACATCAAATTCTATAATATATTTTTTAGAATAAAGTGATCCTGGAGAATCTTGAAAAGTTAAATTAAAAGTGTTTTGAGGAAAAGTAGATTTTATTTCATCACAAGAAATAGTATAATCTTCAGAATAAATTGAACTTGAAGCATATTCAATTGGTAAATTGTAACACTGTTTTACTTCTATTTGTTTAGAACTTTGAATCAGAAATGTATCATCAGCAACAGTAGCTTCATCAGAATAAAGTGAACTTGAAGTGTCTTTAAATTGTCTCTGAGATAGTTCTTGTTGAGGAACAGTTAATTCCATTCTGTTACCACAGGTTTGAATTAGATGTGGCATATCATTAATTACAATATATTCTTCAGAATAGATTGAACCTTTATCATCTTCAAATAATAAATTAAAAGTATGCTGAGGGAAAGTAGCTTCTATTTTGTTAGAAAAGTGTTCATCACCAGCAATAGTACTTTCAGAATATTCAGAACTTAAGATATCTTCAAATTGTCTTTGGTACTGGAATTTATGAGGAGTAGCTGATTCCATTTTATTAACAACTCTGTTTTTAACCGGCATATCATTGATTATAATATATTCTTCAGAATAAATTGAACCTTTATCGTCTTCAAAGTATAAATGATGAATTTGTCCTTGTTGAGCAGCAGCTGATTCCATTTTATTATCATAGCTTTGAATCAGAAGGATATCATCAGTAACAATAGATTCAAGTTTTTGAACCAAAAGAGGTTTATCATTAATTATCATATATTGTTCAGGATAAACTGAACCTTTACCGTCTTCGAAATATAATTGATAAAATTGTCCTTTTTCAGCAAAAATTGATCCATTTTCACCATAATGACTTTGGATCAGAATTGTTTCATCACCAACAACAGTATTATCAGAATAAACTGAACTTAAAATGTCTTCTTGATGAAATTGTCTTTGATAAGACTGTTCTTGAAAAGACTGTTCTTGACAAGGTAAAGTTAATTGTTTTTTAGAATTGTCTAAAATTTCAACAGAAAGTGGTTTGTTACTAAATGGAGAAAAGTTTTCAATTTTAACAGTTTTTCCCTCAAATATTTTCCAAATAACTTTATTATCCGTATTGGTAGAACCATCAAATAAAGTTTTTTCGCAGCCAATTTCAATACCACAAACCGCGTTTGCAACCTTGTTCACAGATTGCTTGTTAAAGGCTAAATTGACCTTTGATTTGAAAGAGTTTCTTAAAAATTGTTTAGCTTTAAATCTCTTAACGTAGAATTTAGCTCTAATATTCTTGGTATCAACTTTTTTAAGTCTAAAGTGGGACTTTGAAGCGTCTAATCTTTTGATTTTGTTATTTTTTTTTGATTTTTTTGATTTTTTTGGTTTAGAAGAGAGAGATGGAGAGAGAGATAAGGAGGGGAAATGTTCTTCAGAAGCAGCAGTGGACTTTTGGAACATCTTTTTGAAATTTGATTTGATTTTAGAAAGTTTGGAATTGGGTAATTGAGGTTTTTGGAACTTCAACTCATTTAACTCAACAGAATAAGTTTGACATTGTTCAAAGGAATTCTGTAAATTGATTGGGCTAAAGCCTAAACCAGTTGGAATTAAAATAGTTTTGTTGTTGGAAACAAATGGCATTTTTAAGAAGTGTAAACAGTAAGTAATTGGGTGTAAATAGTAAACGTGATAATAGTATCAGGTATAGAGAAGAAGAAAAGAGTGGGAATTTTCTCTGTGTTTCTTAAATATTTAGCAGCCACAGACTTATCCGGTAAAGTTACACAAGAGTTCTAAGGCGTGATTAATATTAATATAATAATCCAAGAGATGTAGAGCCATAAGATATCATTTGTCATGGTTTAAAAAAGTTTTTTAGCAAAGAAACCAGCTTGTAAATTTGAATGGATAAAAACTAAAATATAGATTGACGTATCTGTAAAGAAATGCAACTAAATAACAAATAGAGGGAAAAAGAACCACCTAGAATCCAATTTTATGACCCAATTTGAAATTAGTGATCATTTAAAGATAGAATTTATGAATGAAGAATTCAAAAGAATTAATAAAATGTAAACGATATATTCGATTAAATGCTATAAATCAATAATTAAGAACAACTCTTCGTTTGTTTGTTGGTTTAGACTTTGAGTTGAAAGAATGACTCTTACCAGAAGCAGGAGAATCAGGTCTTAAAGTTGGAGTTGAAGCTGCAGAATTATTTGAAGAATTAGATTTTTTATGCTTTGATAGATTCATAATATTTTCCCTATCTTTGATACCTTTGTCCATATCCCATAATTGTTTTTTCCATTCAGCTAAATTGTTGTGAATTTCATATAAGTTAGTTAATTTTTTTCTAATTTCATTTAAATCAGTAATTCTTTGAGACTTTAATGAATGATACAAAATTTCATAGTCCTTGTATTTAAGTCTGAATTTTATTTGTAAATTATGATAATGTTGATTTTTCTTAACATTCTCCAAATCATCGTCATCAATATCATCATCATTTACTGAAGAAGGTGAAGTATAATCATCTTTATTAAATCTCATTCTCTTAATTTCATCATCTGAAGACCCTGACAATGAAGTGGAACTTAATTGACGTTTTTTGGAATCGGATTCTGAACTTGACCCATTTTGTGTTCTTCTTAAAGGGGAAATATTGTTCTTGGAAGTGTCTTTTTCTGATTGAGGAGTTAATTTAGGTGACTCAGTTTGAGATTTTCTAACTGGTGAAGTTTTCTTGGAAATTAAAAATCCTCCACCCAATGCAGGTTTTTTCAGCTCTTTTTCATTACTATCCTTAGTTTCTGTTGACTTATGACCATTAATTGGTTCTTCACAAATCTTTTTTCTTAAAGGATGAGTTACCAGGTATCCAGACCTAGTTAAAGCATTATGAATGTTGTTAATGATTAAGCTCCGTTCATTAATTGAATAATAAGTCCATTCCCAAGGTCTTAATTCTTTATAAGATTTATCCTTAAGAACATAGTGATTGTTATCATTAACTAATTTCAAATTATTAGGATAAAAATCATCACTAATAAAATTATCATTAGGATTATATTTTTGACAATGCACAGCGAGTAAATTATCCAAATCTTTACTGGGGAATTTTAAATGAGTAACTAAATTGTCCTTTGTGGTGGGTCCTAATGCCATAAATGCCAAAAATTTACTAGTAATATCTGATTTTGAATCACTAGAAGAATATAAATAAGGATCAAAATTTAGTGGGGATGTAGGGGTAGATAATGAAGTGCCATGTGGTTTAATGTCATGCTTTAATTTAGGACCCGTAACAGCAACATTATTATTATTATTATTATTATTATTATGATTATGATTATGATTATGATTATTACTATTTGTATTAGTAACCACTCTCTTTTCATGTTGTCTGATTTGTTTGGGATCAGTCAATATAGTCAATTTCTTTGTCACTTGACCTCCAAACTCATAACCATCACTACATTCCTGGTAAATATCAAAATTAGAATACTCAGGAATAGTGAAACACGGGAAGCTTAAACCGTCATGGATTTTGATAGAGTATTCTCCATTCTTTACTATAAGCTTCGGTGACTTTCCTGTTGCCTTTAAATTTTTAAAATGCTGTAATACTTCATCATTGATTCTAATTGTCACGGCAACCGGATTTGATTTCAGATCTTGTAAGTGTATTACTTTAGCCCTATTCATTGGTAATGAAGTAACGACCCTTTGCTTTTATAATGTATGCAATTTTCAGCTGATTATTCTTTTCCTTTTGGTTCAATGGTTCTGACTTTTTTTTTTTTAAAAAAAAAATTAAAAAAATTATTACACTAATATTGTATGACCAGAACGTTGTAAGGTGAAAAATTCCTTCAAAGTCACTAGAACTGACAGTATAAGGCGCTATTTTTGGTAATAATTCTTCTTTCTTTTTTGCTTTTGTCCACCACTATAGTATTCTTATCTCTCCAAATGACTGCTTTTAAATAATGACAAAAAAGAAAGGAAAAGGAAAAGGAAAAAAAAACTAGAAAGTGACTCTTCAGATCTACCCTTAAATTTCCGTTTAAGGGATCAATGTGCTAATAGTGTCTCCAACCGTTTCCCGCTTACGAGAGGGAGTGTCCCTACCTAATAGTCTGATGCGCGGAGTGTCCCTACCCAATAGCCTGATGCGCGACCACACACCACTCGCATATACCGGAAATAAAAGTCATTAAAGTTTAGTAAATTTTTAATTTTGCTTTAACAAATTGTCAAAGTTATTGAATTGAAAGAAATTGATAAATTATCATAATGTTAAAGTGGGTTCAAGGAGGTCTTTCTGCAGTAGCAGGAACAACAGAACCTGAATATGGTGAAGAAGCCATTCATCCAATCACCGATACTATTAAGGAAGGTGATGCTTGCTATAGGGAGACTGATATTAAGGATTTCAATTGGGTTAGTCCTGGTTACACCAATGTTGAAACTCAAACCTTTTATTTTACCTGTTTAGAAACAGGTTATGTAGGGTTTGCTCAAGTAATTCATTCCAATCTTATGGGAGTTCATACTACGGCTCAATTTACATTTAGATTCTATAATTCTAAAGATACCACCAAGAATATTTGGACTTCAACTAAATTAGATGAATTTCGAACTGAAGGATCTAATTTTTATGCTAATGGGCTTTCTATTGAAATCAATCCTGATAATTCTGGTTATACTTTAAAATCTAGTGTAACTGATGATTCCATTGTTGAATTAAATGTTAGTAAATCAGTTCCTGGGGTTATTTTTGGTAAAGATGGTATGACCTTATATGGGGATGATGTTGAAAATCCTTGGGGATCTATGCGTCATGTATTTTGGCCTCGTTGTGCTGTTACTGGGGTAGTGAAAACTAAGACTGAAGAATTTAAAATTGATGGTCTCACTATGTTTGTAATGGCTTTACAAGGTATGAAACCTCATCATGCAGCAAAATCATGGAACTTTTTAAACTTCCAATCGGAGAATTTTTCAGCAGTTCAAATGGAATTTACCACCCCAAGATCTTATGCTACTACTAAGGTAAATATTGGTATTGTTGCTTCTAGTGATAAGCTTTTATTATGTTCTATTAATAACAATATTATCCATGAAAACCCTGAAATTGATGAAGTAGGTTGGCCAGTTCCAAAATCTATTACTTTCAATCATGACGATGGTAAAACTCATGCTGAAGTTAATGGTAAAATGGAACATTTAGTTGAAAGAGTTGATGTCATGGCCGAAATTCCTCAATTTGTTAAAAATATTGTTAGTGGTGTTTCCGGTGCTAAACCTTATATTTACCAATTTTGCAACGAAATGAAATTTAACTATGAAAATCAATCTGAATCCGGTATTGGTTTCAATGAGGCAACTTTTATTTCTGAATAATTGAATAATGAATTTAATACTTCATATTCTAGATTGTATTTAGTTTGCTATTTTTCCTTTTTTCTTTTGCTTGTTTATCATCATCATACTAATAATAAGAGTAATACTAATAATAATAATAAATAATTCAATGGTTAACTGATTATTCATATCTCTTGACTTTTTCTTCGTTGTCTCTTTTTGCAACATTTGCAACTGCGGTTGCAAAAAAAAAAAGTTAACACTATAACTAAATTCTTTCGAAACCCTTTTAAAATCCATAAAAATAAAAAAAAAACATACTTATTAACTTCTTTACTTTCTTTGATTTTGTTTGTTCTACTTCTATCTATTCGCTATGATTTGTGAGTCCAAGATTTCGAAGAGAAGATCAGAAAGACGAGTTGTGAAATTAGACCTTTCTACTAATAGCCTTAATTGTATCAATAAATATATCAATTTAGTTGAACAACAAGCATTTCAAACCCAGTTTAAAACAATTCTATATAACAACTTAGGTCCTTGTGATGACTATAGATTTGCTAAGTATCGAAATATCATGCAACAATCTTTTGAAATCTATAAAACAGGGGGGTCACATAATCCCAAGATTCAATTTGTTATAATTCGACCTTTCAATTGTAATGGGAAAGTCAAGCTATATAAATACCCCCATTGCCGTAAACTCATGTTCCCAGATGGAAGTATTTATGAAGGCTTTGATTCGGGCAAATATAAATTTATTATCTATAATGATTTGGAAGTAAATTATTTGGCTCAATCGTTAGAAACATTATTCATAAACCAATCAGAATTGGAATTAAATAATGATTTTATTCGTTTAAATCCAGATTCATCTAGAGATAATTCTTCATATAATTCACCAGTTTTCAGTTTGTCCAGTGGCAATAATACTAATTTAACATCGCCAGATATTCAAGAACTCTCAGATCTACAAGAAAAATGACATCTTGCTAAATATGTTATCATATATTTTTAATTAAGAACATTTTCTAACTTTTATAATTTCTGTATAAAATCCTTTCTCTTGATTTATCTCTTTTCGTAAGCAAATACATGTAAGAAACCATATCCAAATGATAAGAATACAGCTAACCAAATTGCTAAATACATGACATCTTGCCAGAAAGCAGTTACATCAAACCCAAAGGAACTTAATATGACGGCACCAGGAACTTCAATTGATAATCCATACTTTTTTTCCTTCAAAATTAAGTCAGTGACTTCATTGACTGATAAGGCTTCATAAGCATAATGGAAGAGAGAAATCCATTCTAACCATCTGACCTGGGATTTAATTTCTTCACTATTAATAAACAACCCAGCAAATAAAATTGAAAATAACAATATCAATACTCCAACCATAGTTGAAGTTCCAGGATCTCTAATAAGAATTCCAACAATTAAAACTTCAGCTGATATAGCTACATTAAATAACACCAAAACTAAAATTGTCTTTAAAAATGCATTATGTTCCATAGTCAATCCGATTAAAGGATAAGCAATACTAATTAAAATAACAGGTGGTAATACTCTTAAAGGTATAATATCACAAATGATTTTCGTTACATAGTAACTGAAAGGATTATAGTAATTATTTGCTCTTTCACGAATAAAAATTATTCTTTCACTTGAAAAAGAATGTAATCCAGTTAATGATGAAAATCCAAATAATGATAATATAAAGAAAAATAATCCTAATCTATTTTGAAATCCACTAATATCATTTTTGACATCATAATAAATATAACCACAAAATGCTCCCATTACCAATGATAAAATATAATGAGATAATAATAATTTTGGATTTCTGTATAAATTTTTAAATGTTCTGGATGATAAAATTGCAATTTGACTACCAAAAGTTGCTTTTTTGTATTGATCATTCACTTCATATTTAAGAGGATTCATCTTTAATTTATCAATGTCTTGTTGTAATTCTATTGCAATAGGGGATTCTTTGAATATAGAAGGTAATTTATTTTGAATTTGAATCAAAGTTTCTTCATCATTGTTAGAGTCAATCTCATTATAATTATTATACTCATCTCTATGAATCGCATAATGTTCCCATTCTCTAGTGGTATCAAGTTCACTTGAAGTGGTAGCAGATCTAATAAATCTTTGATGAAGGTCTTGATCTTCATCGATATTCTCTAAATCACTATTAGTATTCTTCTTATCAACTTTAATAATTTTTTTATGATCAACAGTTATATCTATCAAATAATCAGCAATATTATAACCTAAAGGAATTTGATATCCATTTTTACTGAAAAAGTCATTACATTTAATCATTTCTCCCGAATAAACTAAATCACCTTCACTTAATAATAATAACTTATCAAATAATGATACGATATTACTTCTTGGTTGATGAATGGTGAATACAATAGTTCTTTCAAAATCACGAGATAATTTAACTAAACAATCAACAACATTTCTGGCATTATAAGCATCAAGACCTGATGTAGGTTCATCTAAAAATAAAATAGATGGTGAAGTAACCATTTCACAAGCAATAGAGACTCTTCTTTTTTCACCACCAGAAATACCCCTATTAAAATCAGAACCAATGACACTGTCTTTAATATTTAATATTCTTAATTCATTTAACACTTCAACTACTCTAGTCTCTTTAGCTCTTAAGCTCATTGATCTTGGTAATCTCAATAAAGCACTATTCAAGACAGTCTCATATACAGTTAAAGTAGGAATTAAATGATCTTCTTGATCAACAAAGCCGATGATTTTCTTAAAATCTTTAGCATTAAGCTTATTACCATTAACATAAATATCACCACTGACTATTCCATCTTTGGTTTTACAAGCTAAAATATCTAATAATGTAGTCTTACCGGCCCCAGAACCTCCCATAATGGCAAGACATTCCTTCGGATTGACTAATCCATTCACACCATGAAGAACTTCAGAACCATTTTTAACCTTGTAAGAAATTTTATCAAAGGATAAAGTAGCAGGAGTAAAATTTTCATTTAAAGCATTATTTTCACCACCCAAAGGTTCATAATTAATACTACCACCTTTAAAAAAAGCACTTTTACTAATATTATAGAGGGAACCAGCTACTAATAAAATGCATATAAGAGCCACCAATACTATTAATAATAAATTACCCCAAGTTAATCGTTTTTGGTCGGGTAAATCATAACCAGGAATTTCACTCTTATGAAGACATTCACCAGAAGCACAATGTAACGTAATATAAGGATCACCAAATACAGAAGCAATCAAATTATTCATACTAGGTTCAGAAAATTGACAATTCTTTTGATTAACATCACAACTGAAATCACCAGGACCTTTAATTGTTTCAGTTAAAAATTCGGAAATATCAATAGATCCAGCTTCACCACATAACATTCTATCAGGTAAACATTTACAAGCCATTTTATCACAATTATAATGGGTAGTATTCTTTTTTAAATCATATTCGAATTTACATTGGTCTAAATCACAATAAAATGATTCTTTTTGATCAATCCAAAATTGAAAATCACAGTTTCCGGCAGTTTTATTACAACTAAATGTAGCTTGAGGTTTCTTACCATCTAAAATAGAAATGATCTTTTTATTAGTAACATCACACATTTGATGAAATTTGTTAACAATTATACCAGATTTATAACAAGTACCTTGAAGACCTTCAGGCATAAAAGGATCACAAGACGAATCATCAGTACATAAATTACAATTAATACCTGACCAACCGGATTTACAATCACAAGTATCGGTTTTCCTCATAGGTCTATTTTTATTACCATCAGATAATGACCCACATAAAGGTTCAGCACAATCATTACCACCATAACCATCACGACATTCACAAAATCCGGTGAAGGTATTACATTGAGAAAACTGAGTACATTCAAAATTTGGCAAATTACAATTGAAACATGGTGGACATTTATCCTTGCCGTCCTTATCGTTATCATCATCAAATCCATGTTTAGGAGGTGGTCTCAGTTTTAATAATCCTTGTTTAACATCAAAAACATCATTTATAACAGCATTTCTTTTAATTCTATCAAATGAATTTTCAAAGTCTTTAACTCCCTCTACTTTGATAGAGTCTTCTCCTATTACTCTCGCTATTAATACTGCTGACGTTATCAATAATCCAAATACCCTCATTAATACTGTCTAAATGTAATTCCTATTAGATAAGAATACCAAAACAAACTTTTCAATTAAAAACTAATGAGAACAGAAGAGTCAATTGCTTCTGTAATCTTCCCACTGTAGTTATAATTGTACCTTTTCCTTGTAAGTATTCGATTAAAGTATTATAAAAGAGTGTGAGCATGAAGCCAGCAGGATTGCGTGCAGGAAGAGCAACACCTAACAAGAGTATAAAATGGAGCGAAAATAGAGCGAATGTTGTACTGTGAAACTGTGGTACTATGGTACTATGTGATACTATGGTACTATGTGATACTATGGTTACTACGTGATATAATGCTTCTATTGAATTGTTTATAGTATGAAGTTAAGATAGCAGAATGATAAGATCACTAACACGCGATAACTCTCTTTAATGGCTCTACATAGTCTTTTTCAAGTTGGTCTTTAACGTAGACTATGTAATACGGAGTAGCAGTATTAGTATGAACAAAGTTATACACCTCAGTATCAGGAACTTCAGTGACAATTTCATCATTATACTTTCTGAACATGTTAGAATTATGAGGGTCTTTAATATAGATCCAATAATGACCATAACTGGCTTCACCTCTATGGATAAAAATGGCAAAGATGGAGTACCCCACGGTTTTATAGTTTGTGAATTGATTAGATATATTATTGCTTAGTTGTTCAAGATTGATATCAATTGAACCAATTTTCTGTTTTAATACTTGTATTTGATTTTCAATTATAGCAATAGTGTCATCACTTACAGCAAGGTCATTATTATCTTTGATAGATTCAAGATACTTCTTAGTGGTAATCAAGGAGTCAATAACATTTAAATTGGAATCTTGATCAATTGTAAGGATATCGTGTCTTTGCTGTTGTAAAGAACTAATTGATCTTTTCCATTCAAACACTTCTTCTTTCTTATGAAGAAGTTCTTTATCGTCTGTATCCAAGTATCTATCCATATAAAGGGTTTCTGAAAATGGAATGGGTTCAATTGATTTATACGCCATTAATCTTTCTCTGTCAAATAAAACTCTTTGCACCTGGAATTGTAATATATCTGGTAATTCACTGATGGTAACTGTTTTTTTCACCATTCCTTCTTCTAACTTGACGATATCTTCATTAAAATAATTATCCAAAGCATCATATATATCTTTGGGTTTATCACTAATATTGACAATCAAACTAGAAAACCGTTCAATAGTACTTCTTGCTTTAGCTTTGTTGGAATCTATTGGTGTTATCATCTGTTTGGTTTTACCATAAAATAATTTCTTAATCAAATCATATTGTTCTCCATCTTCTTCAATATTACTTGGTGGTAAAGCTGTTTCCATTTGAAATGTCACATTATCAATACATTCTGTAACATCCTGTTGTCTTCCAATTTCAATAGTACTTTCCATCTCTTCAGCACTAATAGGAAGGATTTTATCATCATCTTTATTCCCATTTGGATCTTCAACTTCTGGTGTAGTAACTGATGATTGATTTTCTGATTTATTATCATTTTCATTTTCATTTTCATCTTTAGTCGTAAACGGATTTTCAATTTCTTCTATTGATTCAGAATCTTCTTTGGTTTCAACTTTATCGGACATATTTATATCTTTGACAGACTCATTTTCAGAATCTATAATAATAGGATCAGATTCTTTCCCTGAGTTAATAGTACTCGATTTAGGTAAAAAGTTAACTGGTTGGGATGATGGTAAAAATGACAAATAAGCTAAATCTTTACTTGGTTCCACACATCTTTTATTTGTTTGGATCATTTCTTGAAATAATTTTTGTAAATGATAAATAAACTGAAATGATCGTTTAGTTTCATCAGCAGCAATTTTCCTTCCACCAACTTTACGATCTACTTGATTTAAAGATTCTAAATCAGATCCTTCAAAATTTAAAATCATTTCCCTTAAAGGTTTTATTGAAAAATAATATTGTAATAAAGAATTTAAATAGCAAGTATTACCAATATTGTCCAAACCAGCCGGCCAATTTTCTGCAGGTAATAATGAAGCATCAATTTTACCTGAAAATAAGAAATGATTGATTATTTTAGAATTTCTTGATTCATTTATTACTTTCAATGCTCTTCTTAAGATTCTAATGTCATTAGTTAATGACTTGGTTTGAAATTTTGATACTAACTCAAAATCATTAGTATTTTCATTGACATCTAATGTTTCATAAGCTTCATGGAGAGGTATTGCTACCAAGAATTTATCTAATAATTCTGGCTTCTTAGTCTCGATAAAGTTCATTAAAATATAACTTTTCCGATTTGTTGCCAAAGAAATCAATGATTTATTTGCTAAATCAATATCACCTTGATTATTACCACCTTGTAAAACTAAATCATCCATCCTAAATTCATAAGCTGTAATTACAACATCATCTTCAGTTATTTCTTCCACACCTAATTCATTTAAAGCTAAATCAATTGGAATGATTTCATTTTTAAGGAAATTCTGTAAAAAATCACTATTTTTGATCTTAGAAATGACAAATAATGATTTGTTGAAATAAGAATAATTTTTAGGATCAGATTTAATATTGGATTCATAAATAGATATGAGAAAATCATCTTCAATATTCAATAAATCTTGACGTGATTGATGACGAGTTTCAACACCCAAATTGTTTAAATGAGTTATATAATCCGAATATCCAAATATTTCGTTAGACTTGTATAAATTTTCCATATAAGTTTTCAATTTAGAGTTTCCTTTATTGTTTGTACTTTGTTGGAAATTAATAATGCTTTTTAAAGAATCCACATAAAATATCTTATTCGAAAGATCAGAAATTATTGAATTTTCAAAACATTTTATGATTAATTCATCTTGGAAAAATGTACAACAACTTAAATTTATAAAAAATGATAATTCATTGGAATTATGAAACTTTCCAAATGTTTGACATATATGTTTATCAACTTCATTGAAAGTTTTATAAATGATTGAAAGATTATCATTAAAAGAATAAGTATGCTTTAAATCATTAGCCCCATCAGGAACATTAATAATTCTACCCAAATAAATCAATTCCAAGATTTTTCGAATAAAACCTTCTTTTAAATCAGGGTAATTATCAAGATTAGGAGGAATTAAATTGTTATTATCCAATTTGAATGACAATTTTTTCAATAACAAATCAATATCAAGGAAAGCAGTGAGTGAAGTATTAACTAAATCTATTGTTTTAACTGGGGACGAGGAATCAAGTAATATGGGACCCTTCAATACGTTAATAAGTTTTTTAAAACAATGAACAGCATTTGGAATGACATCAGAAGATAAACTAGAATTATTTTGTACATTTTCCAAATATCTTTCCTTTATGGTGGATGGATTAGTAATTGGATGCAAGTCATGATCAGAAAATTCACCAGAGAAAATATTAATTCTTAAAACGTGATAATTTAAGTTATCCTGTTTACATATGAAGAAAGCTTCATCAATGCAATTGGGAACAACCAGTGATTTATTTGATTTATCACCACAATAAATTTGATTAAGATCACTAGAAGATAATACCAGTTTAGGAATTAAATGGTATTCATATTTATTAGATGCAACATTGTTACCGGAAGGCTTAAAGCAGGGATTGTTATTTTCTAGTACCTGAATCCGGAAATGGTTGACTTCTTTATCATTTAAAATGATTAATCCTCTTATAGTAGTCAACATCTGATTCTCATTATTGTCATTAAGAGCGGTTACATCACAATTCTTACAGTAATCCAAATTGTTATTCAATATCAACATTTCCAGTCTGATTGAATTATTAGATACCAATTGAGCCAAGTTAGATGAATAGTTAATTGGTTTATCATTTAAGATGCTTGACTTAAACATTAACCTATAAGGCAAACACCATTTTATATCATCCACCAATCGATTCAACGTCTTGAATGGATACTTAACAATATCATCATTGCTGAGATTTGTATATTGATGATCTGTAGATACCTCGAAATTCTTATTCAAAAAGGGATTCTTTGATTCACTATCCATTATTGAATGTAATGACTAATCAATTATTGGAGTAACAAAGTAAGAAGGGTTTTTGCTAAAGGTGTATGATTCCTTAAAGGTTGTGCGCGTGAAGAATGAAAAGTTTCACATCGTTGTACACTTCAATTCCGAGTATTGGAGAAGGAATTAACAATGTCACAACAGAACAATTTTGATCTTGAAAAGATTAGAGATAATAGTGATGGAACATTTTCAGGAATGTCCAAGCTGTTATTTAATGAAGCTGTGGTAAACAATCCATATTTTGCTGCTGGAGGAGGATTAATGATACTTGGGACAGGATTAGCTTTAGCTAGACAAGGAATTATTCGGTCATCGAGTTTTATTTATAGACAGATGTTAGTTGATTTAGAAATCCCTTCTAAGGATAAATCATATTTGTGGTTTTTGGAGTGGATGTCTAAGTATAAGCATAGAAGTTCTAGACATTTGTCCGTGGAAACCAATTTTATTCAGCATAATAATGGATCAGTGTCTACGAAATTTTCATTAGTTCCAGGACCTGGGAAACATTTGATAAAATATAAAGGGGCATTTATGTTGATAAATCGGGAAAGATCAGGAAAATTGATTGATATGACCAATGGGGCCCCTTTTGAAACTGTGAGATTAACTACTTTGTATAGAGATCGGAATTTGTTTTTTGACTTATTAGATGAAGCCAAAAAGTTAGCTATTAAAATAAGAGAAGGGAAGACAGTTATATATACATCATTTGGACCTGAATGGAGACCATTTGGACAACCAAGACAAAAGAGATTATTAGGTTCAGTTATATTGGATAAAGGTATTGATAGTATGATTTTAGAAGATGTTAAGGACTTCTTAAATAGTGGTGAATGGTATCATAATAGAGGTATACCATATAGAAGAGGATACTTGTTATATGGACCACCAGGAGGAGGGAAAACATCATTTATTCAGGCCATTGCCGGGGAATTAGATTATAATATTTGTTTATTAAATTTAAGTGAAAAACATTTAACTGACGATAGGTTAAATCATTTGATGAACAATATACCCGATAGATCTATATTATTATTGGAAGATGTTGATGCTGCTTTTAATAATCGAGAACAAAGTAATGATCAAGGATACGTTTCAGGAGTGACATTTTCTGGATTATTAAATTCCTTAGATGGGGTAGCTAGTGCCGAAGAATGTATAACATTCATGACAACTAATCATCCAGAAAAACTTGATAAAGCATTATTAAGACCAGGAAGAATAGATTTGAAAGTACTTATAGATAATGCCTCAGAACATCAAGTAGAAAAGATGTTTTTGAAATTCTATGAAAATGATCATGATAATTGTAAAATCTTTTTGAATAAATTTAAACAATTGGGATTATCAAATGTTAGTACTGCTCAATTACAAGGATTATTTGTATATAATAAACGGGATCCTCAAGGAGCAATTGATATGATAGACGTTTTAAAACGTCCCAATGATGAATTTTAGTATGTAAATAGTTTAATGAAAACTCGAACTTGTTACAGTAAATACTATTGCTTATAGGTTCTTAATAAGTGATTATGTTGTTCAGTTAATCTTGGTAAACTTATTTGTCCATTCTCCACTCCTCCATTACTCAACTTTTGCAAATAATCAACGTAAATCAAATATATCAATAAATCACTGCCATCATTTTTCAATTTGAATGAAGTCTTTTTCTTCAATACCTTTTTGAATTGATTGGGCATAATTGTTTACGTTAAGTTAATGTGAGAAGAGTTTAGCCGCAGACATTATCAAATATCAAAGATTCTCATCAAAAACGATGTATCATGTGATACATAGCGACCTCGACAACGGCAATCTATAAATAGAAGGTCAAAGCTGAGCCGTGTACAGAAAAGGGTCAGAAAGTTGTTACAAATTCTACGATTTCCCAATGGTAACTCTACAATCATTATACTCTTATTAATCCTTTCATTTCATAAGTCATTCATAACACTGCCAGCCTAAGAAAACCATGACTTAGTGTGGCGAGCACGACATCGTGCGACACCCATAATTGCTAGATAAGCTAGTCAGTTGCAACATCTAGATTACATGGTTGACTACAAGTTTTGGAGTACTACAAGAAACACAAATACACCAATGAACACGTTACTCTTCTTAGATAACACTAATGGCCTATGCTTCTACATCTACACCATTCACAATGTATAATAGTAGACATAGAAAAGAGTACTGGGTACCATTGATCATCACACGACGATATTCGTGCGCGGGCAAACCAAGAAGTATCATAAATTTCATGCTTCCAAATTAATAAAAACCCTTTAATATGATTATTCCTATAGAGAAACGGTACTATTATAACAATGGAGAAAATCGTAGTCGGTTTTGGTACATTTGGTTGTTGGCCATTCCAGTAATTTTGGCCATACTATATTTTTTCCTCATGAGAAGAAGAAGAAGAAGAAAGGTTGTGACTGGTAATTATGGTTATTATAACCCCCAACAGCAACAAGCTGGAGGTCATGGAATGAATTTCTTTGGATGGGGGAACCACAACAATCAACAACAATATCCTCAAGGACAAGGAAATCAGTATCAATATCCTGCTCAAACCGGACAATCTGGTTATGGAGACCCACCACCAATGTATCCAGCAGAAGAAGAATATAGCAGACCACCAGGCCCACCACCTTCAGGGAATGCTAATAATTCATCTTATGGGCCCACTTTTAGCCCGCCTCCAGGTCCACCACCTAGCCACGTAAAGGGGCAATAATCGGAAACTATGATTTATAGATGATGATAATGATTGTATTTGCAGTTCTATTTCGATAATTATGTTTAATATAAGAAAAAAAGAAGGGTAAGAGATCACAACCAGTAAATATATTTACAAGCGTAAGGTTCGGCTAACGCTTGATTATCTCTAAAAGAAAATCGACCAATAAAATAAGGTTGATTATTCCGTTATGGTACATATTAGACTGTACATGATGCATCTGCTAGTCACAGCATTCGTAATCGCAAGAAGGAAAAAAAAAGTAATAAAAACGGTAAAAAAAAAAAAAGAAAAAAAAAAGGTTCATGGAATCCGAAATAGAAACGATCGACTACAGCTGGTCTTGACAACAGATGTACACTGAATTATGTTGGGGTTATTGTTAACAACATGTAACTGAAATGACTAAGTAGCAGGAGACAGAAAAGTGTATAGTAATAATAGATTGAAAAGAGAAACGAGAAAAAGAAAAAGAAGAAGAAGAAGAAGAAGAAAAAGAACTATAGTATTTAAGGCTTAGTTTCTTCTATGGAGCTTCGATGTATTCCTTTGCTTTGTCGAATTCTATAGACTAATCATTAGGTCTTTGGTACTAGCTTCTATTCGCTTCATGTGAGCTCAATTACGTCACGTATAGGCAATGCATTATTCAACATTTAAACAGATCAATCCCGAGAACATCTACTTCTTAACATTACCCCTTAGACATAAGCCTTACATTTGTTCTGCAATGATTGGGGCCAAGGCATTGCCGTCAAATTCCTTTTTAAAGCATAATGTATAGGGCGGAACCTTCAAGTATCTCACGAAATTTGTTTAGTACAGGTGCATCGATGCGAAACAATCGCATGCATATTTACTAAAGTAGACACGCCTATAATTACACTCATGAATGTGTCGACTCTCAACACTAATTGTAGGAACCCTTATGTAATTATTTTCTTTTTAGATTAGAATACTTGACTAAAGATTGGATATAGGTCACATCACTTTTAATGTATAACTTGAAAGTTGTTTATATATTTTCTTTCCCATGTGGTTGCTCCTTTTATTGTTCTCTCTATCTCTCTATCTCTCTATCTCTCTCACTCACTTCTACACACATTCACACATTCACACTCATTTTCCCTCACACATTTTTTTTCCCCTTTTTGATTCCGGTTTTTAGCCAACGTCACTTGACGAGCAATCGGGATTATTTTTTTTTTCGTGCAAGTGAATATGATGCTACGGACAGGAGTTCCACTTGCTTTTTGTGCTGTAGTAACCTAGGTTAAAATATGCATGATTGAAATGGGTTCTATTGTGGCAACGAAGATTTCGTTCTACCTTCGTCAAGGAACAATAAGAAAAGGAGAAAATGCTTGTCGAAGACTTTATTTACATAATCACTTTAAATTCAAACTATTAACGACATATACTAAAACTGATAAATGCTAAAAACACATTAAAAAAAAAAAGAAAATAATTATATAAATAATTGAATACTAAAACAAAGTAAGTCAATTCCCAAGTGTAAAGGATCAAACAAACAAACAAACAAACAAACAAACAAAAAAAAAACACACACCTCTACTAATCAACTAAATTTTCTTCGTTTAAACTCAGAATCATCTTCAGCAATTTCTTCTTTTATATCTTTAATTTCATGAGTAACTTTATCATCAGCACCTAATAATGAGTTGACACTTACTCTATTCAAAGGAACATTATTGGAACTATAACACCGTAATATAGGACTGGCTTTATTATTATCAATGTTAGTTGGAGGAGGAGGAGTTAAACTCTTTATTTTATCATTTGCACCCATAGAAATAGAACCAAATGAAGCAAAAGAATTGTCTCTTTGAGAAGAAACTGAAGAAATTGAACTATTATTGGAAAAAATTGAATTATTAGTAGAAATAGAATCATGTTTTTTGTAAATCTCAATTAAGGATGCTCTAAATTTATCACTAGGGAATTTATCAACCAATACTTTATCAGAACTGAAGGAAGAACTATGAGGAACACTTCTAGGGAAATCACTCTTATAAGAATGACTTCTTGGTAATGATTGAGGTCTAGGAATTGAATGGGCCTTCGGAGTTGCAGTCGAATTTGTAGAAGGTTTACTCTCAATATTTTCAATAGGAGCCGGAGCTAAAGGATCATAAAGTAATGAAGGATTTCTTTGTTTTGACTTTTGTTGATTGTCATCCCAAATTTTTCTAAATTGTAAAGGATTATATTGTTGAACTTGAGCTGAAGGTTGAGGAGTAGGACCTAAAGGTTGCGAAGGTAAATGTGAAGACCCTTCGGGTGATTGTCTTTCAACAATAGTAGTAGGGGATGTTTGAGAAGGTCTATGTTTGTTTCTATCAAAAGTCCCCAATCCATTATCAGATGGTGGTCTATGAATCATTGAAGTAGGAGAAGTTTGAGAAGACCTATGAACAATTGGCATAGGTTGGGATAAAGCATGAGAATGTAAAGGCATTGGTGGTGGTGGAGGAGGTGGTGGAGGGGGGAATTGATGAGCTCCTCCAGCAAGTTGTGGAGTACCTGACATTTGCTTAGATCTATTATCTACCAACATTGGTTGCATAGGAACAGGAATAGGGTGCTGCATCGAAGGTGATGTTGAATTATCTGAACCAGCAGGACCAGCAACAGAACCAGGATGAGAACCAGGATGAGAACCAGAATGAGAACCAGAATGAGAACCAGAATTAGAAATAGAAGTAATGTTTGAGTTGGAACGACTATCAGAAACAGCTGGTGGTGGGGCTGCTGGTGGAGGGGGCTGTTGTAGATGATATTGATGGAATTGATGAGGGAATCCATTCTGATGAGGTTGAGCAGGTATAGGATGATAAGCAATAGGATGAATGAATGCGTGAGGGTGAGGAACTGATGGAGGATGAACTGGATGAGCTACAGGAGCATGAGGAGGATGAAGATCACCGTAATAATAAGGACCTGGAGGTCCATAATAAGGTTGGGAATAGAAAACCGATTGATGATGATAATCGTTATTATTGGTAGTGACAGAAGATTTATTAGTATTGGAATTACTTCTTCTTTTAATATAAATCAAGGATTCTTCATCATCTTTTCTAAATTTACCTGAAGAATGTTTAAATTCCCAAATTTGATTATCACTATTATTATCATTAACCTTATGAAATCCATACATATGGAGTTGTCTAACAAAGGATGCTACATTACCATGTTTAAAATAGTTGGTTAAAATATTGGAAAATTCTTTACCTGGAAGAAGACTAAAAGTATTCTTTAATTCTGTGTGTTCATTCCACCAAATTAAGTGGGATAATTTAGGATCATTTAACATTGAATATAATTTATGAACAAATGCATTTTTCTTAATGGGGGGATTATCTGCCATGATTGATAGTAAAGTTGACTGGCTTTGATTTGATCTCTTATTATAGAGAACAACTTGATTGTATCATACGTTTATCGTTGGAAAGAAAAAAAAATAAAGTGGGTTAAAAAGAAAAGAAAAGTAAATGATGTGAGAAAAAAACG